>VTPC01003052.1:133791-171529 GCA_011009095.1 Ignelater luminosus | reverse complement strand
AATATTGCGCGTCAAGAAAACAAATATCCGAACGAAATTGAAAAACAGGGGCGGATTTAGTGCGAATTTTAAAATAACATTACATAACGTTTTATTAAATATTTGCTCTAAGGCCATTATTCCTGTTAGTCCTGAATATTTGACCATTTCTGGTGTTATCCCGTCTATTCCAGGAGATTTTCCTGGTTTTATCTTCTCTATTGCGTCTCCTACCTCTTCGGTCTTAATTACCGATACTCATTGGCTTTCTTTTATTCTCTTTATGCTCTTCCTTTTTTTATTGAGCTTCATATATTTTCTATTTGTCTCAATTGTTTTGAGCTGGTTGCGCTCTTGGTCTTTTGAAGCTGCTGCCTTCTCAACGTTTACTATCAGAGGACTTTGAATGGATCTGTTCTACCAATCAAATTCAATCCGCAAATATTTAGTTCTGACCCTTTTAAAGGTATAAAGGTAGATAGAACCCAGTAGGTACGCTTTCATATTCACTATTTGTTTATTTAATTTTATTATTGTTTTTATCATGTTCATTAATGCTTTAGTCTTAGTTCTTGAGCTAGGGTTGATCTACAGCAAACAATTGTTAACTTTCTCAAAAAAATCGTGCTCGGAGCTCTTCTGCAATCAGTAGAGCATCTTCCTGTTTTTCCAACTCTCATCTTCTAATCCAATCTAATATTCCCCGCTCTCAGACAAGAGATCGTTTTAGGCTCCTTCTGAGTTTCTTCGGCCAATTTAGTGGTTGCCAGCAGACTTGAGTGGGTTGGTTGGAAAGCGGTTTGTACATAAGTGAGAACAGTTGTCGCGTTTGCCAACTAAATGCTGGCCGGTGGAAAGAGTGTTACTACGCAATTGTCATAGCATAAATGAAGACGAAAAAGTGGATGCCAATTAACAGTGCAATACATATCGTCGGACAGATGAACCGGTGATAGTGGTGGATAAGGACAAACCTACTAGCTCTACATCCTGAAAAGCTTTCAAGAGTAGAGCCCCTTCCCGAAGCAAAGATGTCTCTCTACGTCTCTCCTTGTAGAGTGAATTAGGGTTACAGAGGGAAGAAGGTTCCCACTTTGACAAGACCCCCAAGAGCAAAAAAGCTCAAGCACGGAATAACCATCAGCCTTTATCAGGTTTAGTATTTACGATTTGTTATTTCGAGAGATACATGGTTGATGCTGGCGAGTCGGATTTTGACTGATGGCACTTGCAGCGGAATGACTCTCAGACAGTCCGGGTACCAACAGTCGCTTTTTGCTTTTCTGATAAATACCTTGTATTCTAGGAACAGTTAGACCTGAATCATTGAGAGTGACGGGGAAATAATTTTCAAACGATCCTTGTCCAGGCCAACCCGTTTTCAGATGTATCTCTCTGAAGAAGGTTAATGTAGAGAGAAGAGTGATCTGCGTTTAAGTTTGTTGTATAAAAAAAGTTAACAGAAGACAAAGTTTAACCTTGAGCGATTGTAAATGACTTGTGGGAGGGTACAGTTTGACCCGTGTTTGTGTCTGTCAAGTAAGAGCGTGGTCGAGTTAATTTATAAAAAGATTTATTAAACAAAATTCTCAACACATATATACATTGTACTCGATCAGAACAAAGATGCAATTATGTTAATAATACGTTCAGTTGCCAATAACTGATTGGCATCTTTGAGGCATGCTTTCGACGAAATTGCGGCGTATTTTAGCGTCAAGGACCTCCACAAAGCTTGTGCTTAATATATGCCCACACAGTTTCAATGTGTAACCATGCTAGATTGCTTTTTCCGCTCGGTACGGAACTTGCTACAGTATTTAGGAACGTTGTCCTACTGCAGAACCCAGTCCTCATTTCTATTGGTGAACCAACGTTTAGCAAACGGTAACAAAGCCTTTTGGTAGATTGCCAGAATTTTCTTGGCATTCAGGTTGTAGGTTAACAGGTGCAAAGTGCCGAACCCTAGCTCTGAGGAGCAGCCCCAAAGATACACTTTCATTCCGTGCTTAACGATCCGTTGGACAAGTCGGCGGAGCTTGGCCAGGCTTGCGTGAGGATACAACGTGCCCATATAGAACATTTGTCGGTAAAGATTACGTCGCTAAAATCTCAATGGATCTTCTCGCGCGCCCAAGCGAGTCGCTTAGTCAAATGTTTTTCAGTTAACAGAGGTTTCTTCACTGTCTTTAAGTCATGATCACAGAGACGGGTTCAGGTAGTTTCATACGATATATCTAAACCTTTTTGCTTCAATTTCGCTTGTCCTTGACGCAGTGTTAAGCCAGGATTCCGCGAAAACAGATTCACTATCTTCTTATAGTCTTTTTGGTCCAATTTGCCTATCGAGTCACCTTCTGGTAAATCGTCAACATTTTGTGTCACACTATATCGCTGCACCCACTTCTGTACGAATGATTTTGACTTTCTTATGTATTTAGCAGCCGCTGGTTGCAACATTTTCGGATCTTTCGGGTGGGTGCAAAGGAACACAACTTCCTTGGCATTCATACCGCTTAACATGTTTCTCTTAAAAAAGATCAACGACAACTGAATCTTTGTTGACAGTGCATCAAAGCCAAAGATTTTCTTTATCGAATCACGAAATATTTTAAGCGATGACATTTATCAGCTGCAAGTAAAGCTGACCACGCTCTTACTTGACTTAGCTTTCTTAAGAGGTTAATAGAGAGGTGCACTGATTTGATTCCAAGCAAAAACCAATCGGTGATCACCGCAGATAGCCACGCCCGTTTCTTTTGAAGGGGCGGTTTTACAAAAGAAATCAAAGCTGCAGTCAAATTTAATTTTGTAATTAACCAATCAAAGGATCGTCTTTCTCCAATTTTGACAATCAAGATCAGCAAGTTGCTAAATGCCCAAGCCGCAATCTTGCCGCACGCTAGAAGTCGGCGCGCCAGCGTAGGGAATGAACTAAAGTAAACAATCCCTCCCAACAGGTGCAGCCTAGAAAAACTCACACTGGACGACACCCAACTCTCTAGTGCAGACGATTGTTCCGGGTCTGGATTCCAGTTGTCTAGAAGATTCCAAGTGCAACACAATCACCGGTATGCTTTCCTGCAGATCCTAGTGGTCTCCACCGCTTTAACCATTTGCTTTTTGAAGTAAAACAAGCTTGGTCAACAAAACAGTTACATAAAGCTCAGTTAGCTAACGTAGTATCCAAGAGATATTGTGCTGTGAAGACACTAGACACTAAGCGAACAGAAATCACTTTTGGTTGAAATTCAAAAAAAAAGTTCTTCTTCTAGTAAAAGACCGGGTTTTAAAATTTCTTTAATTTTAAGCTTCTTATTACAGCCCAAGGTAGCCAATTAAGCCTAGCAGGGCATGCTTCATTTTTCTAAATACTAATTAGGATATTTTATTATCACAAAATATGTGATTAAACATGCAGATCAAAAAATAAAAACGATTTTATCGACTAGACTAGGTAACCGGATTATTATGCACAATTCTAGTCTACATCCACTTTAAATGCGAACAATATAGTGGAAATATCTCTCGGATTTAACATTAACGTAAGTACTATGATGGTGTTTTCCATTTCAAGAGTTTCTCGCAATTAAATTTCAGTGTAGTACTACAGAAGATGAAAACTTCTCTATACGGTACTAATGCATCGTGAAAGTACAGACGAGAGATTTAATGCTTGAGAGAATTAGAACAAAATATATTTTAAAAAGTAAAATTAAAAAGTCACTTTTTGTTAATAAAAGCTCAAAGTATCTTGAATATCATTTCGATCTCAAAAGAATTGCTTATTAGTTTTTTATTGCTTAATATAATCATAAAAATTGATTGGTATCCAGTAGGGAAATCATAATGTACGAGGCAAATACCTAACTATGCTCTTCAAGCACAGTGAGACAACTTCAAATTAGGAATTTCTTGTTCAATAATTTTCTACAAACATAAAGAGTAGTAATGATAAAATTTATTCCGACGACGTATCATCACAATATTGCGTTTTCTTGCGGTAAGCAATTTCATGGAGATATCAAAAGAAAACCAATTAAGCCCCACATCTAGCAAATATAAGCGGAGCGGCAGATTTTTTAATGGAATTGCAGATTGAAAGCCGCAGTTCGATGGTTAGAATATATACATTGGGGTGTTATTAAATTTTCTGTAATTGCTACATTTAAGTGGTTCAAATAAAATTCTATTTCTTATTTCCATGCGGGGGAATGTTAATCTCTCTGCCTGTATAGTACTAATAATAAAAAGTCCATTAAATCTTGTTGACGTTTATTTTCCACGGAACGTGTATTTCATTTTCAATATTTTTCTTTATAATCATCCAGGCGTGCAAATGAAATAATTGATTCTGGCGTTGCGTAACGGTGGAATTAATTTTACTCATTTGGTTTTTGCACATTCCTTGTAACAATAAAACAATACAATTTAAAAGCAGTGAATAGGTGCATTACGGTATGAGCAAATTAGCATAATATTATGCAGAAACTCAAAAGGCTTTTTAGAATGATATGATGGTTGGATTTAATGTCAAGTATAAAAATTTTCCGACAGAAAAGGCAAAGACAATTATCTAATGAGAAAGCAAAGATATCTACTTCAGGATATTAAACCACTAAGAGAGCCGATATTAGATCCGATTACGAAGTGATGTAGTAAATATAACAATAAAAAAGTAACAAGAGGAAGAAAACATGGCATTTGACCAGAAATAAATAGAAATTCTGATATAGAAATAAGGGATTCAGTATTTTATTTGGCGCAATCGGCTTATTTACTTTTTGTATTTTTCATTTCTTTCTATTTCTGATGACATTTATTGTTAAATAATACATAAAGCTTAGAAAAAAGAAAATCTGGATCTAACTAAAAAATGTTAGAATTTAGAAGATGGTAAGCGTCAACATAGTGGAAGGTAAAAAACCTTGGGTCACTGCAAGTGGCTTGATGGAAAGTTTAGTTCAACATACAGTCAAACAACAATGACCCCGATTGGTGATTGCCAAAGACAGCTATGCCGGTTTTTTCTTTAGTAGCGTTAAAAGCAGAGGAACTTTGTAGGGAAGGCTAAACGACGCCGTAAGTCGTGTGGTTTTATGATCCTATAACACCTAATTGCAAACAGTTGTTCCGGGTATGGATCCCAATTGGCTAAAAGGCACCAGATGCAATACAATTACTGTTGTGTTTTCAGTCCTGCAGATTATCTCAATCGAGTTCAAGGCTTCAAGCTTCTCGGTCTAGATCTTCTTTTTTTTTCTTCGTGATATTACAAATCACATAAGGCAACAATAATTTCCTTTCAGAGTCTTCTATATTCAGCCATTGTTTCGACTTCTTCCAGGCTTAGCTTTCATCTAATCTTTCGATTTCGTTCTTAAAACTCCTCACTCATGTCCTTTTGGGTGCAGCGCCTCGAACCTTGTAAATTCTAGTCAAGAGCCTGTTTGAATATTGTATTGGTTCCTCGACGGAAAGCGTGACAGACCCAGCCCCATTTTCTTCGACGGATTTGAATTCCGATCTGTTCTTGCTGACACTTTCGGTAGAGATCGTACAGATTTAACGCATGTGCAACACATGTAGCTTCGTTTTCAGGCTCAGGTGGTTCGAGCTCCAGATGTTATTGAGTTGCGCTGACAATGTGGAGTCCGACTTAAGCCTCTCGGTTGTTATTTAATCGAATCCTGATGGCATATTCATCTTCATTAAACAAAATGGCTGTCTCAATTTCATCAATGATGGGTGCATTTGGACTAACGCTTTGAATTCTCGCAACTTGAGGACGATGGTCAAAATTGATCACTGTGAAGAGATCCTGAAAATGTTAAAACCATCAACGAATTTGCTCTTTTTGATTTTTCAACAGCTTGACAGTCTTGTCCTTGACTGGAATTTCCATATGTGTAGGTTTTCCTGAGAGTTTACGTATAATTTGAATTTATTTATGGGGCTTCTTCTGCTTCAGTAGCAAGATCCTTTATCTACCGTTGCTTATCACGCTTGCAGAGTTTCTTAACTTCTTTTTCTTTTTGCAACCACCTCTCAGTTGTATCTTTCTTAGTCGATCTAGTTCTTGCAGCATTCATAGCAACCTTGGCGTCTCTTCCTTCATTAATGACACCCCACGTAGTCTCAGTAATCTATTCTTTGCGTTGCGCGTTCACAGTTTTCAGGATGCTGTCGCTAGCTCCAAGAAAAGCAGATTTGATGTGGTTCCACTGGCCATTGATATCAGCATGAGTTTGTTGGGTCATGGCTAAGTTGGACCTTAGCTCAGCAACAAAATCAGCTTTAATCTTAGGATTATGTAGCTTTTTCACGTCGTGTCTTCTAGTTACGCATTCGCTTTTTGGTTTAACTCGGAAAATGCGTATGCTTAAAACTACCATCAAGAGGCGATGATTACATGCAATGTTGGAACTTCGTTTGTTTCGAACGTCAAGCAGTGAGCTTTAAAATCTTGTAGAGATGCTGATGTGATCGACTTGGTTTTCGGTGAATCCATTAGGTGATACCCAGGTTACTTTGTAGTTCCTGCGATGTGGGAATAAAGAGCCACCAATTACAAGTTTGTGCCCTTGACAAAAGCTTGTGTAGATTTCACCGTAATTCGTCATCGTCCCTAGGGCCTGTTTTCCCATCACAAACTCTAGTTCTCGGTTGTCACTGCCAATTTGCGCATTCATATCGCCGAGTTGAATGATAATGTCTTTCTTGCGCACATTGTTCATGGCCGATGTCAATTGGGGATAGAAGCCCTCTTTCGCATCAGGAGACGCGTCGTCGGTAGTTGCGTAGCTTTGGATAAAAGTAACATTCCTGAAAGGCACTTTAATTCGGGTCACGATAATCCTTTCATTCACGGGTTGCCACTCCATTAATGATTTATAGGCAACAGGGCTAAGAAAAAATCCCACACCTTTCTCGTGAGAGAGGCCAGAATACAGCAACACTTGCCCAGACGCAAGTTTGGGTTCTTCGAATCCAGTTCAACGCAGAACGGCAATATTAAGTCTGTTGGCTTCTGTTGCTAGTTGAGCCAACTTCCCGGCCTAGTACAATGTCAAGCAGTGAACTCGGTTTGGATGAACTAGGAAAAACTTAAACAGCACAAAGTCGGGTAAGAGTGGACAGGACCTCAAGGCCTTATTGTTATAAGAAAGCATTTATGCAAACACCATAAAAGGTAAGCTACCAAGTTCATGAGGTAAACAAAGTGAACTTCCAAAGATAAACAGTACTGTTTTAATAAAATTCTTCAGTATTTTAATTTTCTCCCAGCCATTACGTTGTTAGTACTTAAATGAGTTTGTAGAACGCTTGATTAAAATGAATAGAAGTTAGAATAAATTCGCTTTGTAATGTAAATGTAAATTTCGAAAGTGATGTGGTTTAGCGAGTAGATAAGAGATACTGAATGACCTTTGATAAAGAGAGCCGCTTTGGGCTTACCAAATACAATGGTAGTCCTACTCCCGCCTTACGATATTAATTACAGATTTTTCTTGGAAGACTTACTCATTGTTTTCATCGCAAGCGATGATTCCTTCAATCTTATTTTATTAAAAGTGTTTCTTGAGCAACCCGCAGAGTTGTTAAAAGCTGTCATTTTGGGCAAGTCCAGAATTATCAATGGCCTCTTCTAAAAGTAAACTTTTTGGGGCAGCAATTTTCAGTTCTATTTGGTTTCACAACTGGTAACCTGATTAGAACGGTTTGATGGGATCTTTTTGTGAAATTTAAACATTTTTGGTTTATAGTTGTATCTGGCCTGCACTAAAGGCTTTTATTCCTGCTAGCTGGGCTAACAGTAACGCGGCCTTTCAAAAAACCCCCAGACCATCGTTTCTCCACTCTAATCATCTGAATCCAGCGACATGCGGAAGGAATCGTTGCTACCGATGAAAATATTTATAAAATCTGACACGACTCACCGAAAAGACATTACAAGTTTCTGTTGCAGGGATTTGATTCGAGTAGCGACTTTACTAGAAAGAAATTTAGTTCAGAAGAGCTAACAACTAGTTTAAGCACCGAGATTGGTTTGGAAATAGCCGACATCGATGTAGGGTGGATATACTGACTAAAAAAACAAACTAAATGAAGAGATGGAGAAGTTTTACCAATACACCAAAGGTTTGACAGAAGAGCTGCGTCGCCTATTAGGTTCATACCTAATCCTTCACTACCGATCTTTATGAATATTGATCTATTGAAGATGAACCACATTCGTCTGTTCAAACAAGATATTAAGTTAGATGATAAGACCAACCAAGTTGTTTTTTTCTGAAAAGAGTAGAAGAGATCCGATTTCGCTATGGTATTCTGGAAGATATCCTCTTTGCCGCACTTCCTGAACTGTTTACTCCAACGCCAGACGCTTCTAGCATACAGGAACTAGAAACCGAAGAAATGCAAGTTTGAAGCGCTCAAAAAAACTTTTGTACTGCTCTTAAAACAACCAAAAATAGACAGTTCATACCAGTCATGATCAAGAACAGTACTGTCCCGTTAGATAATATCAGATTCACTATATCCTTTGTGAGCCCAAGAAAATCGCTATAGACATGACGAAGGCATATATACAATCAAAATAAGCATCCACAAACTTAGTACACATCCGCATTAGCAGACGATGTACTCCTGGGAAATATCGGAAATATCTTTATGGCAAACCCTACCAGACAGTCCGTCAGATGGAACGCCAGCTGCGGTAGCGGTAGTAATCGACCTCGTCATAGAAGAGATTCAATAGCTCAAAAAGTTTGAAAGTCCGATTACCTAAGTTCAATTAAAGTATTAAAATCGCAGGAAGGATTGTGAGATCCGCTTGTCTGACAATAAGTGTAGTTATCGTCCTTAAAAGAGTGCTTCAAGAAAACACGGTAACTTTTTCGCTACCATTCCATGTGTTTTCCTTAATCTGTACTTCCGGTGTGTTCTTGTATTTTTCTATAGTTTTCTCTCGTTGATGTGTTCACCCTGAAAAGTTAAGTTAATGTCATTGTAGTCCTTTTTCTGAAACCTTCCTCAACTGAAATTCTGTAGCAAAACATCTTAAGAACAATTTCAAACTGGATCTAGCATTGTGCGTAACGATCCGCTCGTGATATGGGAGCAGCATCTGTTAAATCCACTCGTGGAGTCCACGATGCCTAACTTTAATAAAATTTAACATTTTTAAATACAAATAATTTTATGAAGAATTGTCGATCTCTAGCATTTATTAGATTTGCTTTTATCTTAAAACAGTTTAGATATTCTTTTGTATAAATGCTTTTGATAACTCAGATTTTGTGTGCTGAACATACAAATTTAATTTTTGTTCTTTCTAAATTTTCTATTAGAACATGGAACGTTATTGAAAGTTTTGTTGCTTCTGCTTCTACGATTAGATCTGTATCGCAGCGGGATTCTTCGGGGTAAGTTGTGTACTTTTTCAATTTTCGTTTCATTTTTTAACTTCATATTTTTGATGAGTCTTCTTATTCATTATTAAACATTATTAGTAGAAGTGAAGTGAAATTACAAACAGAAACCGGACCTGAAAACCACCAGTCCGATTATAAAGCAGCGAGTTCCCGTCATTCGACAAGTACCATAGACCTGAAAGTCAAAAGTATGAAACCGTTACTCTACTTTCTAGTATTTCAGTTTTTATAATGGTCCAGTTATGAAATACAAGATTTCCCGCCCTGTAACTAAAGAAAAAATTAATAGAAATGAATGTTTTAAGAGGTAATATCTCAGAAATTAAATCTTTTTTCTCAATTTGGATTATTTAATATAAAATAATGCAAAATGCTCATTGTTAAACCATATAGGCAGAGTTTTAATGGACCACCCTGTACCACAACTAAATATTTCTATTTTTATATTTCCTGCCAACTTTCTGTGTTCGTTTATATTTTTGCACATTTCATACTTTTATTTTTACGTCTCGCGTCTCGTCGTCGTTGTTCAGAATACTACAACTCACAACTATGCAGCTGACATTTACTGCATTTATTTCTCTCAAGCGCAGTGCAAATTTTACACTATGTGTGTACCGTTCTGAACGGAAAATCTAATAAAATGCAATAAATATTGACTACATGTCCAAATCTATTCCATTTTGTTACTTTAGTATTGAAAGCTGCACTTACAGTTTGCAGTTATGGCCAGAATTTGATTAAATCAATCGCTATTTCATTTAAAACAATTGTCTACCTTTGTTCGGGCATATTTAACTAACTACATAGAATAAAATTTCTGTTTAATAACGGTTCTACAATATTTGTGCTCAATTTTACATAATATTATGTAGTATTTACTTTTCAATTCCCCCAACTCGAATGTAATTACTGTAAAGTAAATAAAGTATCAAAATATATAGGAGAACTCACAAAAAAGAATATTGATTTAGTATGCGTACACGATGAGTTCACCAAAAACGTTTTTATTATTATTGAATTTCAATAAACTCCTAATAAAAATTTAACGTTGAAGTTTTAAAATCTTAGAAATTAAGTTGAATCTTAAATTTGATTTTTGGACATGCTGTATATATAATTCACTCAAAATCCATTCGGTTGGCAAATTTCAGTTTTATAAACATTTTTCTCTAGATTAAAAAAGGGTTTAATTTACATGTTTCCTCTTCCCAATTGTTAGAAATGTTTTTTTTAAAAATGTAAAAAAATGCGCAAAAATTTCCCTAAATTCCCGTTTTCACGTATGAAAAAAAAAAGTTGAACGGCATAAAATTCTAAAAGGGTGACTTTTAAATTTTAAACATCAACCAAGTTTACTGTTCATAAATCTCACTTTTAATATAAAAGCAGGTAATTTACCTCAACAAAAATATTACTTTTACGTGCCCAATCTCGAGTATTTTTTTCGACATATTTTTTCTCATTTCATAACACACTCATTCATGCATTCATTCCTTCATTCATTATTTTCATTTAGACTGTCTTTGACAGAAAATTAAACAGACATTATTAGGCAAGGGGTAAATTGGTTTAGTTTCACAATTACATCAAAGTAGTTGAAATGAATCCATCTGTTTTATTGTAACCCTAGATCACAGTGGAAGTTTCATCCAATTCGTGCCAAAATTAAATTTCAATAAAACCCTATAGAACGTATAATAGATTGTTGCTCAGTTTCGAGTTGAAATCGTTTCAAAGTTTCAGTTTAAAAATATTCCTAGCTAGGCCTATGAAGGTATTTAGTAAATGTGATGTAAAAGTTTTTAATTAAATAACTTACTGAGAATAATTTGAGTAACCGAATACCCTAAAATATTACCATTTGTGTTATCGAAGTAATCGAGGTAGTATTTGTAGAAAATTAAATTATAGAGAGAACAGCATCGTTAAGTATTTAAAACCCAGAGTAGGTGCTGTCTCTATATCACTGATTCTTCTACTTAGAAAAAACCACAAGTAAGATTCCAATGTAACAATTCAAAAAAGTATTAGTGGATAAATTACAAATAACTTTTAACAGTGGTTTAAGGAGATTTCTAAAAAATCTCAGTATCATTCTACTTTTAGCCATAGCCATTAAAGTTTTCTCCAAGCAAAAAAGCCTCACGGAAAAGACCTACCAAGAAACACAGAAAAACGTCAAAGTTGATGTATTTTGAAGTTTGGTTATTAATAATGCCCATGTAAATATTTCTTTGGATTTAGTTTAGCAATTTATCGTTATCTAATTTACGCCTTCTTATTTAACTTCACTTAGTTTATTTACTTTGGTTTCAAATTCATCATCACTTATTGATGTTTATTTTGAAGAAAACAAATAAAGAGTTTGTTTTGCATTTATGTCGTTTCTATTGCGCCTGGCACTGGTTTGAGTTATCAATGGTTAGAGCTCACCTGATGTTGATTTATTTAGTTATTGTATTTGTAACCACTACGTTGAATTTCGTTCTTGACTTTCCGCGTGTGTAATCATTGCAGTTTGCCGCGGCGCCTGGAATTAAGGTGTTGGTTGACGAACGCCGCGCTCGTCCGGTGGTGATGTCGGTAGTCGGTACACTGGATCTTCGTTTTTGGATGCAAGGCAGTAAAGGAGGCTTGTGTGGCCCTCAAGAATTTCTAATAGTTCTTGATTGGCATCGTTGGCGTCGCGACGGACCTTGGAAGTTGGTAGTGTTGGGTGCTGAAGGGTTGTAGATCGTTTGGAATCCGGGATTGTTAAGTTGGCGGCAGTCGGTGGAGTCCGGCGTTGTTATTGGTGGAGGAAGGGGTTAGAATATGTTGTTGTTTTGATTGTAGGATGATGGAACAGGTTGTAATTTAGGAGTAATAGGTAAGGTGGAATGGTTTGTAATGGAAAACGGTTTTTTCTCAGAGCCACAACCCTCCACGGGTCGTGCCGCGAGAGGACCTGGCAAAGTTGCAGCAACTGCCATTCTGGTCTCAAACCGGATGTTGAATTGCCGATGGTGAACTGCTGCTTACTTTTTACTTCAGTGCATGAGGCTTTCCGTAGGAGACCAGGGAACCTTTTAATTAGCCCACCCATCTCCGACCAAATCAGGATGACACCATGATTATGTGTTAGCCTACACCACAAAATTCAAATTTATTCGTAACAGATTTGTAGATGCCTAAACACTCCCTTTTCAAACTTTAACATCAAATTAACTCTGGTAGCATCAGAGTCATCAATGAAATGTGTCTTCCTCAACTTAAATATCCTATAAAGCTACATCAGCAATCAAATCAGATTCACTTGTAAATACGCGTCAAGGTCAGTACCCACAAGGATACTGGCATGGCGCAGTGCTTGTCTCATTAAGTCAACACTCGTTAATAGGGAGAAGAAAGCTTGGTATGTTGTGTTCAAGATTTAGGATGATTTATATTTCTCATATATTGATAGATGTAGCAGAAAGTAAAAAGAAGGTTAGACGGCTAGGTTCGTCTCTTCTACATTACTAACAGGTTTCTTTCGGAAACTAAATAGTTACAATAGTGATTCCTTGCTTCGAAAGGCAGAGTCTTGAGAAGAGGGCAGACATTATAAATAATGTTCTTCATTTAATCTGTTCTTGAATAAGGCAAGTTAATTTAGTAGTAGTAATAAAAAGTAGGATCCAAGGACTCCTAAGAAGTAAGAAGAACTATGCCATCAGGGAATCAAAATTCTTTTAAGAACTTTGCTAAATCAAATTTGGCACAAATATTGGACTACGAAGGGTAATAATTTATTAAATTTTCAAAAAAAATACAAAAGATACCTTTGCCTCTTTAATAATGTGTTGGTCAGTCCGTTATTTACATACTCCTTGACTCGCCATCGCATGAATTCATCTAGGTAATTTATGTCTTCTTGAGCTATTGTGTCCCAAGTACCTTGCAACTCGTGCCGAAGAGCTTCCAGAGGCTGTAGAAGATGAGCCTCCTCCTCCATCATGCCCTATGTATGCGCGATTTGCGACGGATCAGGAGATTTCGGTTTAACATCTAGGCTTCTTCAAAACGAGCATTATCCTGCTGAAAAAGCAAATTTTCCAGCCGCTGCTGGGAAGGGAAGGACATGGGATTCTATTACTTACTGAATGTACAGTTAGGCTGTCAATGTGTCTCGAATGTATACCAAAGCGGACCTACTTCCATCACCGATAGATGCCCATACCATAACAAACGCAGTTTATTGCACAGACCTTTTGATAAAGAATTAAACGGCGGCTTTCTCCACGTCCCTTTCGAATCCTCATGCGGTCTTCGTGCATCCTTAAACAGAAGCGAGATACAAGGTGTAATTCAGTCTTAGCCTACATCACTCTAAATGCTGCTCCCAATGATGAAGTGTTCAGGGTAACATAAAATGTAGCCGATACGATATCAAGCCGAAAAATCGAATACGACGGTAAACTCTTCGAAGTGTTACAAGACGATCTTCATTATCAAACCATCCTGCACCTCATTTGCCTTTCTGTGACTGTCAGTTCCTTTTCTGCGTCGTTGTTGGCCTTCCCTACTTCATGCTTGATAACACCACATAAGAGTGGTTTGGATTTGGTTAAGACGCTTCTCTAAACTAGAACAACAATTCGACCTCTCTCAAATTTGTTCAAGTAACGGTAATTTCCCCGTTACCGTACTCTAAGCATAATCGCATGCTCAAAACACGTAAAGTAGAAGAATAATAATCGAAACGATGTTAATTAAAAATCCAAAGGAACTAAAAGTAGAAACAAAGACACCGACTGAGAAAGTTAAAAAAACTGTAAAAAGTGTCAAATGTGGCATCGCCCAAAACTCGATCGATCGATCTAAAGATTCTATGCAGAACAACATGTAGAATTTAATTTTACGCCAACAAGATTTAAGCTGTAGACTATGAAGTAGATATTGTGATTTTCAAGCTTTTCGTACAATCTATGGCTAGACTGTAATACAAATGAAGCGAAAAACAAGACAAAGTATTTCGTCTCTTTTATAATCTACTCTCTAGACCTTCGTTATCGATTCATGATAGAAAATAGGCTGCGTAATACTAAAAGTCCTTTTTATCAGAATTTGATCAAATTCATTCAAAGCTACCTCTTGGTGAAAATAATATTCCATTTCGTCTCCAAACCAGCTGTACTACTGACACGTATAAATACACCGTCGACAGATCTCAGAAACGGCAGTCCGTTCAGAAGAGCTAAAGACAGTTCAATCAAAATTGTTGATATTGCGTCGTGGAAGTTGGTTCCTAAGCCTGAAGCTCCTCAGGACCATCCACTTCACTTACCCCTTACCTTCCTACCACAACTCCATCTTCCCCAAATCCTCCCGTAGCGCAAACTGCTTGGGGTTGTGGTTTTGAAAAGAATCGTTTACCCATCAACATCCTCCACTCAAATTTCGCATATTACAATCCACCCTTCCGTCATTACTGCTTTGGGCTCGTTGCGCTTCCACTGCTTCGCGCTCAACACCATCAAGAACCAGGACCACTACCAGAGAAACAACATCATCGGAGTCCACCTTCGGTTCCAGAACCACGTCAACTCCACAACAGATCAATTCAACTCCAGAGCCACCCCCAACGCTCCATCAACTCAACTACAACCCGGACGAACGTTGCGATCATCTTCCACCACCATCCTTACTCCAGAGCTTGAGAAAAGTCAAAGAGGCTTTTAAAGCCCCTGATAGCACAAACATCAATGATTAGTTAGTTAGATCGATCTTTGCTTATGGAATGAGATTAAATATCTTGAGGACCGGCATTTTTACCCTTGTCTAACTAATTATCATGGATCTTTATTTGATCAATGGCTTTGTTAGCAACTTCAACACAATACTCAGAAGTTTCTTTTTCAGTTCCTATACGTATGGAACTTGCAATCGCTGAATCGTTGGAAGAGCTCGACCAACCGTCTAAGATTAAAGTTATACTAGTATCTTCCAATACTTGTTTTAAATTATCTTCAATCTCAGTGTCTATTTCCAGTAGATATCTTTCAGTCAGTCGTTTCCGATTTGGAGCACTATAATCTGGACGCAAAGTGAATACCATTTTGTAACGGGAAGATGCTCAAAAGTATGCACAAGTCCCGTCCAGACCAATGGTAGATGTTAAATCCCGTAGCTCATGCCGCAGATGGGGTGGATTCTCAAATAAACTTGGCTAATCTCTCACAAAGAGAAGCTCACCGTTTTCCAAAACTCTTATCAAACTAATAGATGGTCGTAAAAGAGGGCGCCAGCAGTTGTAGATCGAAGGGTTCTGATGGTCGGTCACGCGACTACTCGTAAATCCGACACCCTGTATATAGGCTTCTTGCGAAACCTCACCCTGTGTGTAACTTACCTCGTGGAAGCTTTATTAAAACTCACTCTGACGTTTCACCATTCAGACTCAACACAAACAAAAAAAAAATTGTATAAACACGTGATTTGTCTTGATCAATTTTGACAAGGAAGTCCTCTGAAGACTTCCTTCTTTTTCAAAAAAGATTCAAGAAAGAAATGCCAGATTGATATTTACTTCTCTCTTGAATAAAGGTATCTAGTCGATAAATGAAATTTGGACTAAGCACCACCGTGCTTTTTAATAGCCAAACGAACAAAGTACCGAAATTAACGCTGCTTATCTGGGCCAGAGATCCACTTACAAAAAAACACAAAACGTAAATAATCGACCTTTCTTACATTTATTGAAACAAAAATTAAAAAAATGGATTTAACACACACAAACAAGAATATAAAAATAACAAAATAACACTACAAAAGAACATCAATAAAGGGTATGAATTAATTTCTTCACTGGAGAACAAAGTTGATACACAAATAAGAAAATAAAAGTAAAAAAAAAACAACAAGTTATTACAATAAACAAAAAGAAAATTTTGAAATAGCAACAAATAAACTTTATATCTAATAACAAAAAAAACAGTAGTCAGAAGTTATTATTTATGTTGCAGTAATTTAACCAACACCAGCAAAAATTACCTGGGAACGTTCCTGTTACAAATTAGTTAAAAATATTGATCGTGAATACTATAATTTAATGAGAAAAGCGAAACTAATCTTGCCTAAGCAAGGTTTTCGTATGGAATATTTCACAAATTCCACGTTCTCCTAGTCAATCAAATGAAACAATCATAAGAACTCAAGTAACAAAACAAAACAGGTCTTTCTTACTATAACGGCAATCTTCCTTCCAGGTGTTAAATGCAGGTCTCTCATTTCCACGATAGCAGCTAATCCACGTAGTATTTGACGCAAAATTTGACGTTCACCAATGTTCAAGGGAACTTAGGTTTCAACGAACAATCACTGTTGTTAACAATAACCAAAAAACACAAGAACAACGTCCAAGTGTTTATACACAACCTTTAAAAAAAATAACTAAAACCACTTTGAGTCTCAAACGCTCTTTAAGTTTACTTAGTTCATTCGGATCACGGAGCTTCCAAGATGTAAAACACACAGGTGCTACACCAACGGGGCCAAAATGGTTGCGTTCCTACCCTCTACAATTTCTGCTTCCTGGAGGACACCAGCGTAATTATATTTGGGTTATACATTCCCCACGATAACGAAATTTATAAGCCTTGCTGTTGGCAAACAAACCACTTTCTTCCGCGACTATTGTGCGTCTCTGACACGAAGAAATTACGATTTCTCCAGTCCGATCTCTTTTCTAAGAAGATCGCTTCACTTAATTTGGTTTGAATCCAATTAGGGGATGTAGAGGTAAACGTCGAAGATTACCACACGTTGGTTCGAGTACGCAGCTCTTATCGTACTGCCTAACCTCTCTGCGGCTCCTGTGGCGCAATGTGTACTTACTGAAGTGGGGTTCGAAAGTCAGATGCACACCCTAACAGGTCAAAATATAAATATTCTTATGAGACGATGGAAAATTTCTATTGTAGATTTACCAGCTTAAACCTGGCTCAATCGAGACGGTGTGACTTTAATTTTTGCGACTAAGGTTCCAGGAATCTGTTACTGGAAAATAGCAAAAGGCACGTCTAAACGGAGCCCAGAAGTCGAGACCACAAGGTTATCAATTCTTTAAAATAACATTATAACAAACATTCGTTTAATGAAACAATTTAAATATTGCGCATCAAGAAAACAAATATCTGAACGAAATTGAAAGACAGGGGCGAATTTAGTGCAAATTTTAAAATAACATTACAATTTCTTTAAATGTTGGGCTTCGGTCTTTTGTGTCTAGGTCTGATGTTTGGGTCGTAATGTCCAAGAGTATTGATTAGTGGGTTTGATGAAGTCGGGGTGTTTAGGTATACGAGGGCTGTTTGACGGAAGTGTGACATTTCAATAAAAAACAGGTTTAGCCTAGATTTTTTTTATTATTTTTCAACATAGTTCCCTTCAAGTGCTACACACTTAGTCCAACGACTTTTCAATTTCTTTAAGCCGTCTGAGAAATGTTCTTTTGGCAACTCGTCAAAATAGGCCTCCGTTGCAGCAATAACCTCTTCATTTGATGCGAATTGTTTTTCTGCGAGGAATTTTTTCAAATTCGGAAATAAAACAAAGTCGCTTGGGGCCAGATCCGGTGAGTATGGTGGATGGGGAAGGAATTCGTAGCGTAATTGTACCAATTTAGCGGTCGCAATTGCGGATGAATGAGATGGGGCGTTGTCGTGATGAAAGAGCACTTTCTTACGTGCCAAATGTGTGAGTTTTTTCTTTAAGATAACATCAAAACGGGTCAATAAATCAGCATAATATTGGCCAGTTATTGTTTTACTCCTTTCCAAATAGTCAATATGGATTATGCCTTTAGAATCCCAAAAAATAGTCGCCATGACCTTATTACCCGAGTGACCAATTTTAGTCTTCTTTGGTGCACGTTCGTCTGGTGAAATCCATTGTTTTGACTGTTCCTTTGTCTCAGGGATATGGTGGTGGATCCAGGTTTCGTCAACAGTCACATATCGACGAAAAAACTCAACTGGATTACATTGTAACATGACCAAACATTGATTTGAAAGTTAAACACGAATTCTCATTTGGTCTATTGTGAGTAATCGCGGCACCCATCTTGCCGATACCTTTTTCACATGCAAATGTTCGTGTAAAATATTATGCACTCGTTCGATTGAGATGCCAACAGCATCAACTATCTATCACTTTCAAATGTCGATCAGCCATTACCGTATTATGGATTTTGTCAACGATTTCATTAGTAGTGACCGTTTCTAAGGGCCCGGGGCGTTCACCATCATCAGTGCTCATACGGCCAGTTTTAAATGAATTAAACCACTTGGAAACCATTCCATGCGATGGAGCAGATTCACCGTAATATTTCCGTAATTTCTCCTCAGTTTCTTTCACTGTTTTTCCACGTAAAAAATAATGTTTAATTAAAACACGAAATTCACGTTTTTCCATATTTACAAAATAGCACAAACTTAATTGATTTCTATGACTGTCAAATGTATACTATTTCACAGATTAACATGAAATTTGGAGATTAAGCCTCTAAAAGACTGACGTATATGCTAATGTTTTCGATTTACCGATATCAGCGCCATCTAGCGGAAAGTCACGCTTCCGTCAAACAGCCCTCGTAGCTTTTCTGCAGTTGATGTAATAAATTGTTTGATAGAAGGGAGGTCTCCGTCTCTGTGTAGGTCAAAGTTTCGGATGTATCAATGGGTCATTCGTAGGATTTTGTTTTGGATAACTTAAAGTTTGTTGAGATGGGTCTTTGCTGCATAGCCCCAGGTGGAGGAGGCGTACATAATTATTGGTCTTATTATGGTTTTGTAGAGGAGTAGTTTATTTGTCTGGTTAAGAAAACTGCGTCTGTTTAGGAGGGGATAGAGGGTGACAATCGTTGCGTTTGCTTTTCTGACGCAGGAATCCGTGTGGTCTTTCCGAATTAGTCGTCTGTCGAGGGTCACTCCTAGGTATTTAGCTTGCTGTTTCTCGCGGATAGGTTGGTTATAAATAATGATCTGGGGTAGCTGTAAATATGATCGCTGTGCTCTTTTCTGTGCATTAATCTCAATTCACCATTTGTGGAACCAATTTCCAATTGTGTCGGCCTCTTGTAATCGTCTGGTGAGCATATGAGGGTCTCTGAATGGAGTCCAGATGGCCGTATCGTCTGCGTAGAGTGCCAGGTTGGTGCCTTCTGGTGTTTGAAGGTCGGAAACGAAGAGAAAGTATAGGGTAAGGGATAGTAAGGAGCCTTGTGGACTTCGGCTGAAGATCGGATATTTTCAAACTTAACTTTAAAGGGCCAATATTGAAGGTACGAAGCGATGAGTTTCACTAGCTTGCAGTTAATTTGAGCTTGGAACATTTTGTATAACAGGCCAGAATGCCAGACTTTATCAAAAGCTTTGGACATATCAAGAGAGACGGTCCCGATTGTTGAACCCTTCAGTTATATTTTCAACCAGCCAGAGGACTTGGTGGGTGGTGGCATGGCCGCTTCTAAATCCGAACTGTTCGTCTTGTAGTATCTGCCTGTCGTCAGTTTCTTGTCTGAGTCTGTGTAGTATAACACCTTCTACTATTTTGCACAGCGAAGGTAACGGGCTTATTGTTCGGTAGTTCTGGGGGAATAATGGGTCTTGGCTAGTCTTGTGAATTACGATAACGTCGGTAGTCTTCCAGTGGATGGGAAAATGTCGGAGTCGCAATATGGCATTCGTGATGTTTATCAGTGAGATGATTATTTTTTTTTTTTGGGAGTCGTCTTAAGGCTGTGTTGGTATATTGTCGGGTCCGGGAGCTTTTTTGGGTTTTGTGTTCTCTATGAGGTTTTTTATTCCGTCCGTAATGGGAGGGTTTTCGTCTGCGTCTTGTAGTTTATCTCTAACAATTCGGGATATTTGGGCGGTGAAGTGGACGTCTATGTCTGCATAATATGGGCTACATTGCCGTTCGAAGTTGTTGGCAAAGGCTTTGGCGCGTTCTTCATTGGTGTAGACTAAACCTCGTTCTCCATGAATTGGTGGAATTTTTAGTCTTTGGATGTTTTATGCATTTCCAGAGTGAGTTGTCTTGCGTATTTAAAGATGTTAATTTTTCGAATCAGGTGTTATTACGGTTATTATGTTATTAAGCCGGGTTAGTTCTAGATGGTCTGCTGGGTTTACTGTATCCGGCCATCGACGACGAATTTTGCTTCTGGTGCGAATGATTTGTTTAATGGCTAGGGAAAGTAGATCTCTGCCGTCAGGAATTATTATGAAATTTGTTGCATATTGTAGTGACGTTTGGATTTGGATGGTGGGGTGGTCAACTTCGTTTTTTAGTTCTTCAGCGTTGTGTATGGTTGGTATTCTTCCATAATTTGTTTGGATGTGGTTGTGGAAAGCTGGCCAGGATATGGCATGTCGGTGGTCGGTGGGGTGTCTTCAAAGTCGCCTAGTTGTAGTAGTACTGGGTTGTGGTCGGAGGTTAGTTCTGGAAAAGTGGGGATGTCATAGTTTAGTCTTAGATTTTTCAGCACAGCTATTACAAGTACATCGGGACGGCCTTGTCTTAGGTGTGTTTCACAGATTAGTATAGCGTCTAGGTCGTGGCGTTGGGCAAATCCTAGGAGCTCGAGTTTTTTTGTGTTCTAGACCATTTGCATTCCAAAACGCTATTTGTAAAAAGGTTGGTTGTCTTAGTCGTGTAGTCATTAGTGTTTAAATAAATCGAGGAGTTCGGGTAAGCTGTAGGAAGGCTGCTGATATGTCTTTATTTATTAACGCTTCTAAAACGAGGGATAACAATTTTTGTAGCAAACTTGGGTGGCTGGTATGTGCAGCATTGGCCGGAAGCTGATACAAGAAGGCGGGGTTTTCTGATAGCATCACCGGTGGAGTGGGTGTAGAAGTTCTCGTAGCTGTAGTTTGAGATTTGACTGTTACGGCAGAGCGTTTTAAGTGAGTTTGTACGGTAGTGTGGAAATTCAATTCAAATCATTTTGTTCACTTGTTCCACGTTGTCGTTGATTGTTGATGTGCTAGAGCGTCCAGGGCGGTCTTCATGGCCCTCTTTAAAACGTTTGTACCACCCATAAACTCTTGTTTTACTCATAGTGGAGTCACCAAAAGCCACAGTCTGCATTTCAAATGCAGTGCTACATTTTATTTTATTTTTCAAGCAAAATTGTTTTTTCCTTAATCCATCTTTCTTAAAAGTAAAAAATCGCCGAGTACACTAAAACACGTTTAACTGTCTCGACTGTCAAAAATAAACTGAACATTCAAAATGGCTGCAAATGTCAACATACGTTAGGAACATGTGTAACAACAAGATAAAGAAATTTTTTTAAAATCAGATTAATAAAGTCCGCGAAATTCAAAATTTCCCGTTATATTTTGATCATACCTTATACATTCAGTTAATGAAAGTATCTGTATTCACTTCTGCGGTAGATCTTTCTTTATAACCTGTTGTTTCTCACTAGAAGATTATCTTATTTATTACTAATACTAATAATAAGTTGGTTATTTAGTGTTTAGGAGTTTTTAGTGTAGCTTCCTAGGCATTTGTCCCAAAATTTTCAGGGTTCTTTCTAGAATATTCAGACATTTAATACCGTTATGAAAACCTATACCTGTGAGTCCTCAAATTCAATTTGCAACTTTATAATTTTGTAAATTTACTTTCTATACGATCTGGGTAGCATTACGAATTATCTAAAGATTTTTTTTACTAGGTGGCTCGGTATGTACTGTGGGATTTAAATTTAGCACCATTTTTAGACAATCTAACCTACAACACTTATATTTCACATGTGCGATCTAGAGACCAGGCAATTTAATCATGTATAGTTTCACAACCGAAGAACATCTTAAGATTGTGCAGATCTTTTACGAAGATTCCGATTCCATCGTAAAGACAATTTGTAAATTTCGTGCAACTTTTGGGCATAATCATGTGCCACGCAATTCGCAGTCTAATTAAGAAATGTGAAGCGACGGGTTCGGTCTATGATTAAATAAAAATCTTAAGAGAGTTAATGAATACGTTGTCAAAAATTCGAGAACTCAGTTCGTCGCCTTTTCCAGCAACTGAATATTTCCAAAAGCTACCTTCAATGGATTTTCAACAAGTTCTGGCTCTACACGCCTATATAGTCCAGTCATTAGGTGCTCAAAAAGGGTAAATAAAAGAAAGTTTTGGTACTGTATGGTATTTTGGGTCGCTGAACACGAATCAGAGGTTTGCCAACAAAAATTTTCTCGGGAAATAGGTTTCTTTCCCAAAAAAACCTGTGAGAAACGGACTTTTTTCGGTTTTTTCAAAATAACTTCGAGACTATGCATTTTACGTGAAAGTCAATCCTATATGAAAATAAAGAGAATATAATTTCCTGCATTTTATGTATTTGAGGTTTTTTCTCCGATTAATAGTTTATCCGCGAGAGCGCCGCGAAGTTGGGTGTCACAAGCCAAAACTCCCAATAACAGGAATTACAGCACTGTATTTATATTTAACACTAAAACTATGTATTTTACGCAATTGTTGACCATGTATTATATTAAAGGTGATGTAACTGACTATATTTTATGTATCTGAGATCAACGATTTTGCTGCTAGTGCGCGTAGAATCAATCAGGCAAAGAATGTCTGGGTTCTATTAAATACTTTATTTACAGATACGGAGAACTTAAAGTAACATTAGTAGTAAAAAACAATGGGAATGATCCCTGTGCAGAACGTTTCTGAACACATTCAAAATTACTGTGGTGTTTCAATTCACAATTCAGAACAGCATGTAAGCCTGAAGGACGCAAGGGTTGTGCGGAACAAGGATAGGATCAAGATGTATGAATGGTTACGACAGCATCTCCCATTCCCTTAAAACCCGAATTTATACATAATCAGCACTGGTGTTGTGGCTGACGGACGAATCAATTGCCATAAGGCTTGGAAATTGGGCATCAAGTCCATCAACAAAATTGTTGGTGGCGACTTTGGAAAGGTCAAATCCAAACGAAGCGACAGAGTACAACATCTTGTTGTCGTGACCAGTGCTATACGAGTTGACGATGAGTTGATTCTTATTAATTCCACAGCTTTGTTTCAACAAATTTCTGTTGCTAAATGTTCAGATTAAGACCTCGATGGGTTTTTGATGATCTAGGGCGTTATTCCTTGTCCCTATTCGATTGATTAGGAAAAGGAACCAAATCCACACTCTACAAACCATTCAAACCCCTAACAAACAAGGAGTTCAGCGGCCTAATTCAATATGTCATCGATGGTGATTTTTTATTGCATAGGGTTGTTTGGTCTACGAATCAATCGTTTTCTCCAATCTGCGACAGATGTGTTCAATATGTCCAGTCAAAATATCATCCACAGGCAGTAGCTGTATTTGGTGGCTATCCTGATGACGTACAAGGTGGTATAAAGACTGCTGAGCGTAGGAGAGAAACAAGGAAACATGTTTCAGGTGACGCACTGTTTGACGACACAACATCCAAAGAAAAGTTCTTTGCTAACCCAAAACCCAACGTTCTGTGCTTACTACCAAGCTCTTTTCAGCAGAAATGAAATAAATGTAGGCAGAAAAAGGCGCAGACACCCTGACTCTAAACACCGCTTTGCTCTTAGCTCTATCAAATGAGACAGTAATTGTAGTTGAGGAGGAAATAGACCTTTTGGTTATTTTGATAGGTCTCTGCAGGGTTGACAACGTATTCTTCTTGAAACCTGGAAAGTAGAACGTTCCTCCAGCTACTTTTTCACCTCTTGATACTGTGAGTTCACTGGTAGCATGAAATATCGTCTTCCTGTGCGCAATGATCTTTTGCGATACAACGTCAGCGATGTTCAAACAAGGGCAAAAAGTTCCTCAATACATCTTGGTCTTATCCTTGTTGTCCCGCACAATTCTTGCGTCCTTCAGATCTACATACTGTTCTGAATTGTGAAATGAAACACCACAGTAATTTTGAATGTGTTCAGAAACATGCTGCACAGGGGTCATTCCCATTGTTTTTTACTACTGTTGCTTTAAGCTCTCGACATCTGTAAATAAAGTGTTTAGTAGTACCCAGACAGTACATTTAATATAATACATGGCCAATATTTGCGTAACATAGATAGTTTTAGTGTTAAATCTACGTACAGTGCCGTAATTCCCGTTATTGGGAGTTTTGGTTTTTGACGCCCATCTTCGCGGCGCTCTCGCGGATAAACTATTAATCGGAGAAAAAAACCCCAAATACATAAAATCTAGGAAATTTTATCCTTTTTAGTTCTATATGAAATCGACTTTCACGTAAAATGCATAGTCTCGAAGTAATTTTGAAAAAACCGAAAAAAGTCCGTTTTTCACAGGTTTTTTTGGGGAAAAACCTATTTCCCGAGAACATTTTGTTGGCAAACCTCTGATTCGTATTCAGCGACCCAAAATACCATATAGTACCAAAAATCAAAACTCCACCAAAACTTTCTTTTATTTTCTACCAAATGCCTGGACTATATAAACTTCAGTTAACCCAAGAACTGAAGCCTGCAGATCATAGACGTCGCCATGTGTTTATCAACTAGATCCTACAGCATATTACAGGTGATACTAAACTGATAAACTTGTCTTTACCGACGAAGCCCATTTTCACATTGGAGGATATGTGAATAAGCAAACTTGTAGGATTTGGGAACGTACAAATCCTCGAGTGATTGAAAAACAATCAATACATCCACTTCGCGTAACTGAAACTATCGCAGTATGGTCTCAGTTAGAGTTTATGCATCTCAATGGCATGATTTTCCAGCAAGATGACGCTATGTACCACACAGTGAAAGAAACAATGAATTTATTGCGAACACATTTCTCTGGTCATGTGATTTCTTGCAATGGTGACATCAGCTGACTCGCAACATCATGTGATCTAACACCTATGGACTTTTTCTTTGGGGTTTTCTGAAGGAAAGGTTTTCGTCAAGTTATCGATGAAACAGAGCCGCACTTGTGTCGAAATATGATTCAAGATTTTGATCAAAGAATTTAGAATATTCTCACATGATGAAAACCCATATCCGTTAAGTCCCTAAATTCGATTTGTAACTTAATAATTTTGTAAATTCTAGACGTACTTTCTGTACGATCAGCGTAGTGTCGCGGATTATCTAAAAGTTCGTTCTAATGCCTTACGTTTCTATGAACTCAGATGCAGATGAAACCTTTTAATGTCAAAAACCTTCAACCTATTTAATCATAAATATATCTAAAATAATAACTGGAAACTTTCTTACGTTTCTTGCTTTACCACTAACTATTTCGTTAAATTCCATAAAAAATTTCCATTGCAACAAACAAAAAAGTCGGATTAAAGAAAATCGACTGTACAAAATTTTAATTTCCAATGTAACTGGAAATTTATCACATATTGACAACTTATAGAAAAATCAAATGCTAGAATAGTAATTGCTTCACATACAAGGTCGTTTTATTCTACTCGTAATAAGCAACCTTTTGAGATTTTGCTTAGATTTTCACTTTCTCAATTTTTTGAACAAAATATTACTTTGCCATTTTGAAATTTACATTTACATTAGGATTCCACATTTATTGTCATCATTATTGTTCTTGAACTTTGTAAATTCCCGTTTTATAAAAGAAAAATATCTTTGCATAGCAACAATTTATGAATTTCGCACATCTTTTTTCTAATAACGTATCTCTTTGAAGAACCAAATTAAAATAATATTCCAATATTCGTATTATCAAAAGCATAAAAGAAAAAGAAACACAAAAGATGATTAACTACCAAGATTAAGAACTTCTTTGTTAAAAGAATAATTCCTCTTCATTTATTTATAAATAAACAAAAAAAGAGAAAATATTGTTTAATAAAAACAGAGCTTGCAAAAGCTCCCCTCCTTTATGTATGCCATTTAATTCAAGAAGAATTTTTTTTTGAAACAATACATTTCAACTTTTAGCTAAAACTAAAGTGGAATTTCATGTTATTGTTACGGTTCACAATTGCAGCGACTTTAGTTAAATCTCAGCGGGTTATCCAATAAATGTTTTTAAAATAAACCGCAACACATAGAAAAGAAGAAAAGAGAAACATGAGGAAAATAGATATAAACTGAAAGAGAGGGGTAACGACTTACCGATAAATCCGAGTTGGCAAAAGTCCAGGACAAACCACGGTTCCTTCCGGGCAGTCTTTTCTATGGCGAACTTTTTCATTTCTGTGATATAATAAGGTTTCGCTAGGATATCGTCCTCTAACTGCACATAAAATGTCCCTTTAGGTTGAGAGTATGACATCAGGAAAGCAAAGTCTAAATTCTGTTTTGATCGCCAACGGACACGTTCACGTGAATCCCCGAGCGTTATACGTAACTTATCTAAATTCGGATAATAAGAAGGCGACGGGGCCACCACTTCTATTAGACCGGATTCCACTTGTGACGGAAACCTGCAAAATTAATGTTTAAATTTAAACATTGAAGCAACCTGACGCAGGGGATTTATTAAATTTATTATTATTGTGTCGTTTTAAAATTGCCTACGCGATATATTTTAATTAAAAAGAAAACTCTTTTACTTTAAAGCCCATAAAAGAAGGCTGTTGTTTTAAGATTGAGATGAAATTACATAGCGTCATAAACATGCAAATTTGTAAGATCGAGGCATTTAACAATATTAATATTCATTTGTTATTGATGCTATTGTCTATAAATTAAGGAAAATTCACAGGATATCAAACCGCAACATCTTTTTTATAATAAAAAGACATCGTCGATTCAATTGGTGTTCTATGCAATTAATTTCATGGAATTTTTTTCTACGTGTTTGCAATTATAACAATTCTACGTCTAATGCAGAGAATCTCATGAAAAATTCACATAAAGTAATTACGAAGCTGAAAAGGTATCTTTGTGTTGTTGCTGTTTCTATTCTAATGCGAGATGATGCTAAGAGCTTTGTTCGTACTGGTAGATATTTACTAAAAGCTTGAAATTTTAAACAAAAGGTTCAATTGACAAATTTAAGCGTGGTAGTGTATATACTAATTATTTATTCAATGATTAAGTTATAAATTAAATTCTATTAACTTTGATACATCCTAACTAGAAGACGCATTAGTTTACTCACTACGATTTCGCAACAGATACAAAAACATTTTTAACAAAAATAGAATTATTTAAGTTCATTGCTTTAGGATTTTTAGAATTTTTTGTAAGATTAGATCAGAAAAGATTTTTCACAACAGAAAACAATCAAACTCAGACTCGACTCCAGAAGACGACTCTCTGACTGGAAAGGTCCTGTGCCACCTGCCATCGTCTTGTCTTATCCAAATCTTCATCTTGTCTCTGTTGCAGATATAACCGTCAAGACAACAAAATCCTGGAAAATCCTTACCGATCCAATTTCCTTCATTCAAACCGTCTTCAGTCTTCAGTGCACCATTTTTGCCACTACAATGCCGTATGTAATTGTTCAACTCCAAATAAAAGAAGGGGCACTCTGAAGAAAAAAAATTTGAAACTTGAGTTGGAAATATTCTCTTTGACAGTTCTCTAATGTAATACACATTTTATCAGCAGTACGTCGATTATCCCTATTCTCACTTTATTATTACGCTTGCATTTTTGAATCAACTTTCTTCATTACAGTTTTCCTTAGTAGTAAAAATAAATTCCGAAAGTAATTTCTACGAGCTCGTTGACGGAACAGCTAGCTCCACTTTCTTGGGTTCTATCCTTCCATCCGATCGCCGTTTCAAGATTTTCTAGTTTCTATTTCTGACTGAAAAACATTGAAAAGTCAAGTCAAACATCAGTTTCCCCTTTCTTCTTTTAAAAATTTTTTCTATATCTACAAAGTGTGTCTACTCTGCAAACATTTGATATAATAATCTTGTCTCTTTTGTGAAAGCTTTATGCAGGACGATTCTTTAAGACTTTGCAGGTGTACTCTCAGTTTTGCCTGGTGTTCATCGACAATGGTTGTGCCAGTCTCTTAGTTCTTGGGATTTCGCTGTCCCACCGGTTTAGGGTTATCCTGGTTTCAACCTATGTTCTAGAGGTATAGACAGCCGGATTTATTACCTCCAGCCTGACATGTCTTTGTCCGGAGAAGGAACCGGACTGTTTGAGTCAGGTGTATGTTCCTTCTCCGTGTTATCCTGAGTGTCCGCTTTCCACTCACAACTGTCAATTCCATCGCCAGCCGTGTCGACAAACAACATCTTAGTCGATACATCACGACCGCCGACAAACAACACAACCATCTACCACTACCAGCTACTTACATCAAGTATACAGTAATCACACTAACACTGATCGTTGTACGTCCGTTACCAAATCCCACCACCATTCCGGCCGAAAAGGCCCAGGTGTGCTTAAACGCCCTCCCTCCGGGATGGTGGGAAATAAAACGTTTAGAAAACAGTAACAGCAGCAGGTATAGTTGGTGATGCTAAAACTGGAAAGAAGATTATAAAATTGCGCTCTCTAGCTGGACCTCCTCTTCACGGTAAGTAGTATCCAGAAACTGTCTAGCCATCAGATTTGGTTGATTCCAAATGAATCATTCCTAGATACTAAAAAGTTTCTATGAACTTGCTCCTTTACAGTTGAGAGCAGAAAAAAAGGCCAATTTAAAAATCCTCAATAATACCAGCCCAAACACTGCAGAAGAATTGTTGTTGATATCAAGATTGACTAATGACATGCAGACTTTTCTATATTCAGTGATTATTGCTGTAAAAATTATTTTAGTAGTTTAGATCTGAGTAAGTTTTTGAGACACTGAAGGCTTTGAATCAAGCTTTACATAAGTTGATTGAGACACTCGTAAATCCTTCAGCCATCTCTAGTTCGTGTAGTAGAATTCTCTTCAACTATGTACAAAATCAAAATTAGGATTTCAAACAGTTCCTTGAGCTCCTAGGTCTGCAAGGATATCACAAAAGTAGTACATATCTCGCAGTCGACAGTAAATGGTTCCTGCGTTGTGCTTTAGAATCAACTCTGGATAAAAGACCAACCCTTCAGAATTTCAAAAATAAAAAGAAGATTAATAATTACAGAAACCAATCAGAAAAATTATTTCCTTAGATTGACAAGACAAAAAGAATCGAAAAAGTCGCATTTTTAATGTCGTTCGGTGCAAACTTAATTTAATTTTATCTTCTATTTTTCTTTCCAGCAAAAGCAGTTTGCAACTGTCAAGTGCACCAGTATGACACTTTGGGTTTCAACTTCTCGAAGATCATAAACGCTCTTTCATATTTAAATACTTAACCAACCAACTTACGTCATTATGGTCTATATTTCCGTAACAGTTTCCCCTTAAGAAAGTTACCCCTTGTCACGAGCACTTTGTGATTATGGCAAGACCCCGAAGCTTCTATTGGAATTTCTAATAATTTAGGACAATAAAGAGTGTGGATGTCAATTGAAGAAATCCTGACAATCTTGCGAAAAATCTTGACTGAACTGTAATATTCGTGATTATGGGTAACGCCGCCGATAGCGTTTTAAAATTCATTTTTTGAGGTGGATTACTCCTCTTGTTCCCTTTTTTTACAATTTGCTGTGAGTCCTGGCTGCCTGTGTTATTTTCCTCCATTATTTTCTGTCTTTGCTTTTCAATTTCCAGTCATTTATTCCCATTGTTTTTACGTATTCTTCCATCGCGCCCTTCCATCCGTTTCTGGGTCTTCCCCTATTCCTGGGCCATAAGGGAGTCCACTTAGTTATTCTCCTTATCATTTCTACCGGTTTCTCATGATGTGGACTGCACTATTTTCCCCTTCTAGTTGGTCCTCTATCTCTTTATTTGTTTTCAATCTTGCTTCTCCCTGGCTTGTTACATTTGGTCCCAGTATTGTTCTCATTATCTTCCTTTCTAGTATCTTCAGGTATTCTTTCTTTTTGTTGGTTGTTATTGCTAGAGTTCTTTTTACAATTCTTTCTCTCACTCTGTCTTTCCTATTTTTTGTTACTCCCAGATATTTGAATGAAGCGACTGCGTCGAATTTGTGTTCTTGAGTTTTTATTCTGTCTTGTGTATTTGTTTCTTCCTTTCCTATCTTCATCTATTTTGTTTTATTTTCGTTTATTTCCAAACCAAGACGTTGTAGGGCTCGTAGTAGATCTTCCCTTGTTTTGCTGATTATGGCCACATCATCTGCTTAAGCTATTATTTGTAGTCCATCGGTTATGATATTTTTTTGTCTAGCTTTGCTAGATATGGAGTCTCCTTGTCTTACTCCTTTATTTACTTCAAACGATTCTGTTGTTTCCTGGGATCTAGGTTTTGTATTTTTCAGGCTCATTTGTACTAGTGTTCTCAGCTTTTCTGGTATTCCCACTTATTTCACTGCTTCCAGCATTTCTTTCCTGTTGATTGTGCCGAAGGCCGCTTTAAAGTCAATAAAGATTATATGTATTTCTCTGTTATGCTCCCATGTCTTTTGTATTATTTGTTGAATCTGTTCGGTCTGAAGCCATTTTGGTAGTCATCCAGTATTCTCTATGCTTGCTCTTCCAATCTTCTATTCACCAGATTTGTTAGGACCTTGTATGTGACATTTAGTAAGGTTGCTGGTCTTGCTCACTATCCCCTTTTATATATATAGGTACAATCATACCAGTGTACCAGTCTTTGGGCATTTTATTTTGTTTCCAGCTTTGTTTGATCAGATTACTTATTTGTGTTCGTAGTTTATCAATTCTGCTTCTATTTAGTCTTCTCCTGGGGCTTTATCATTTCTGAGTTTGTTGACTTCTTTCAGTATTTTTTTTTCGAGGCTTTCTTCTTCCTTCTTTTTTCTTGGGTTGGTTGCTCGTCTTCATCTCTTTTTTATGTCCGCAAACAGCATATCTTTGTAGTTGATACTGGATTTGATTTGTCTGTTTTGAGGCCTGAACACTTGAAAAAGATTCTGATGATATTTGTGAAAATATTATAAATTATAAAGATGAAGGGGGGTGGTGAAGTTGTTCTTTCCATATGTTCCCTATTTTTATCGGATCTTCTTCTGTTTTATCGTTTCTATCTTTGATTCCTGTCGTTTTTGCTCTTTTATTCTTCAGCAGTCTCATTTTTCTGTAGAACTGTTTTGTGTTATGGTTTCTGCCTGTTTATTCTATTTTTTCTAGTTTCGTATTTATCCAGATATTTGTTTCTTTTGTGTAGTGTATTTGCTATTTTTCTTTTTGCTTCGTATATGATTCTTTCGTTTTGTTTTCTTGTTCTGATGCATTCTTTTCTGGCCGTGTTTTCTGCTTTCTCATCTCTTCGCATTCTAGGTCAAACCATTCTTTGTTCATCTCTTTGTTGTCTATTTTATTGAGTATTTCTCCTGCTGTTTTCGTTATATTATTCATCATTTCTTGCCATGCCTTTTCTAATTCTTGTTACTCTGTTATTTGCTTTGGTATGTATTTTGTGGTTGCTTCTACTAGTTTTTGTCTCACTTCTTCTTTTTCTAATAGTCTTACGTCCCATTTCGTTGTATTCTTGTTTCTACTGTGTTGTTTTTTTTGTTCCCAGGTCTTTTATTGTAGCTGGTCTGTTTCTGCTTGTGCTCCTCTATAATGTTCTCGTGTCTGTCGTTTCTCTGCTTATTCCTTTTTTCGCTATTATGGGTACTATTTGGTTGTCTATTCTTCCTGCTGGGTGCCTTCATAGGACCTTGTGTTTTCTTGAATGCTCAAATTTAGTTGACACAAAAAGTCATGTTTAATATACCCGCTAGTTGACTTAGGCTGAGTCCGTTGTCGTTTGTCTGACCGTGGATTGTTCCTTTTCTGTTTCCTATCACTTTGAGCATGTATGGGTCTTTCCTTATCTGGGCATTTGCATCTCCCACTATTATTATTTCATGTTTCTTCTTCTTCTTCACATATGTTGCTCAGATTGTCGTAGAAATGATCTTCTTTACTTAGTTCTGCCACTTCCGTAGGTGCATATATGTTTATAATTGAGATGTTATTGCCTTCATTCTTAGTCTCAGTAACGTCAGCCTTACACCCTTGCTTCTTCTCTTTTCTTCGCTGCTGTATAGAAACATGTATCTGTCTTTTGTTGTCTCCCACTTCCTTCCATCTTGGTTCTTGTATCGCTGTTATGTCTATGCCATACTCGTGTAGTTGTCTTGCTATTTCTTCCATTTTTCCTGTTCGTAGAAGTGTTTTAATATTCCATGTTGCTATTTTTATTTTTTCTTATTGCTTTTTCTTTTATTTTTTTTGTTTATTTGCATGTATTTGTTTTGGTTTGTCAAACCCAATTCCTGTTCATTATCCCTTTGTCGTTGTAGTTTCGTCCGGTGTGTTATTACTTTTTAGTTTTTTTTTCTGTTCGTGCTGTTTTTGTTATTCTTCTGATTTGTTCCCTTTTGTCTTCTTCCTCCTCATCTTTCTCCGGGGTGTATTGACTTGTTGTTCTTCCTTTTTTTTTTTTTTTCTCTGCAGTATTTGTTGCACCGTATAATATTACAGCACTGTGTGCGCTGTCAATGTTTAATAAGCCGTGCAGGATTCTTATTAGTTTCTTTGGCTGTTATGATGATTTGGTTTCAGGACGTATCTACAAACCGCTTTGCTGATCTTGAAGCGGTTATAATTAGTCAGCGCGGCATGGTGGTGAGCGGTTCGCACATCAAGTAATGTTACCGGCAGTTGAAGCGTGCCGACTAAGACAAAGCTGATGATTTCCATGGAGAAGGCTAGGCTCAAGGTGACACACGCTACAAGAGCAATGCATATAGCTATATGCACAAACCGAGAAGGACCCAAGAGAATAAGGAAGGAAGCATACATCCAATGTCAATAGTCAACGACAGGACTTACTGTACAAGGGTACCTGAGCTTGGTTTGCCGCTATACTGTCGTATCATTAAATCAGTAAAATTTCTAACTTCAACATCGTTCGTCATTATGCCACTTGCAGTTTGGGCTAAATTCTATTTTCTGGTGATAGGCAGAGACTAGTGGGAGATGAGACATACTTGAAGTAACTGTGCGGTGTCAATTCACTAGTACAGATATCTAAAAGCAAATTTGTTTTGAATTAGAAAATCCAGAGAGCAGGACTCTGTCACATTAGCGTCTGTCAAGACTCCCAACATTGCTGCAATTTACCTAGACTGCTCTTATAAACATTAAATAATAATTTTCACTAACCACCAGCTTAACAAACCTCAATTAAATTGACTGACTACTTGTGCATAATCGAGAATTTCTGACTCTTTCTCTAGCAGGTAGTTGTCAATTGCTCCTTCAAAACTTTTTAACATTTAGTTAGTAACAACCTTTGCAGGAACACCACTGTTTGTTCAAGAATATAATGTAAATCTGGGTTTCCTTAAACGAACAATCTCTACAAAAAATCAGAACGGAATGTAACCGCTTTAGAGAGGTTTTACTGTACTTTATTTTTTTAAAGTTTTCTATTGCTTTTCTCAATGTGTCATATTAGATTGCTTTACCTTTTCATCACTTTTTTACATGTGTGTGTTTTTAGCTATATTTAGAAACTTGTGATGTTTATTAAGGAAACTTAGAAATGTATCACGCAATTTTTCCGTCGTTGACATATTTTAAGTTCTCTTTGACAAGGTTATTCATTATTTATTTGTAATATTGTAGCTAGAAATTGGTTTATCTTGAAAAGTTCATCTTTTATTTCTTGTGTCAAAGGGAATTGATCGAGGTATATAAAACTGCAATCAGAAATCCAAAATTGTTCTTAAGGAAAAAATACAGGCTATTAATCCACAGGAGGTGCTCCATTATGAGTGCCCCCCTACATGTGATCAAATTGTTTTCTTTGTTAGTTTTAAGGTCTTGTCGATTATAACAATTAACAAAGATTATTATTAAAATTTATAACAAAACTCTTAAATTTTTATAAATAGACTTGTATAACAAGGTTTTATAATAAAAAGAAAGCGTATAAATCATGCACCTGTATACAACGGCTTTCTTTTAAAACTCCCAAAGCAGAAAGGAAACGATATTAATATTAATGAGCATTTAAATAAAGTATTTGTCAGCTTAATAAAAATTCAAATTATGCGTTAAAATTTTAATATAAACAGTAGTACTTACCTTAGCTCCACTTCTTTAGCAATTTGTAGCACGTATTCTACGTCAGTCTGAAACAAAAATAATAAAATTTTCATCTTTGCATTCTTTTTGCACGTTCACGCTTTTTGATTTAGAACAAAAAATTATTTATACCCAAGAATTTGGCTATTTCTAAACGCGGTTTTACCCTTAATTATTAATTTATACCAATGAATGCCAGAATGTGTTATTATCAGCAAGGGTTAAAAAGGTAAACTTGCGTGCAACCACGTGTAAAATCCATGCTGGGGTAATGTGTGCCTTATAAGTAGAGGTGCGTGCTGGAAATAATAATGTGGAATTATCGAAAAATAGGTTTGTCAGAATCGTATACTTCTAATGAAATATTGAGTGATATTAACCATAATGAGTTATGATTTTTATTACATTCACAATTACACTTTATTCATCGAAATAGAAAAGGTAGATAAAGCTGATCATCTTTGCATGTTAGAATTTTAAACATTTTTGAATTGATAACCAATTTATTAAACGAATTAAACACATGGATATGCTGAAACAATATTTTTCGATAAATTAAATGTCAGAATAGTTTTCAACCCCCTCAACAAAGTTTGTAACTGTATAAATTGTTCTACAAAGCCCAGAGCTACGAATTACATTTTCCGTTCAATTAATATAACTAATTTCTAGTGTACGCTCTATTTCTTCATGTATGGCTTTGTATACCGAACTTTCCAAGTTGTTACAACTGACACCATTATACTTACCAAACTAAGCTCTAGTTGGAAGCCTTAGGCATAAGTTAGGGGTAGGAGCAATAAATGAGAACGCATATTCACAGATTTTTATCAACTAATCTCTCATTAAACAAAATATATACAGCCAGAAAGATAAATCTCAAATAAATGCACAATAAAAAAATAAAATGTCAATTAAACACACAACGAATAATAGAAAAAAGAAAATCGCAATCTGACTTATCAAAAGATTCTTTTTAGCTGTTAAGTCAAAAACTTCAGACTTTTACTAGAAAGAAGATTCAGAAAAAGCTGGCCCTCGATTTGAAAAGCCACTACTGAAAAAACCATTGCTCTGCAGATATTGATGTGGCTAGAATTTCACCAACTACAACACGAGATGGGTTTTTAGGGAGCTTTACTGAGTTACAAAGCTCAAATAAATATAAACAGCTTACCAAGCCGAAAATAATGCCAATAGCCTTATAGCTGAGATGATCATGTCATTATTTCCTCGCAATTCTTCAGTTACAATTATAGTAAGCGAGACTGATGCCCTGAAGCTACTAATTTCAGAATTCCAAAATGCAGTAGGTCACTGGTACGATTGTCCCTGTTCGCATCAGCACCTCACCCATTATTGCATTTGATAAATTGCAATCCCGGCTTGATCTGCTTCGTCATGTGTAGAGCACTATTTTGTGTTAATTCTCCAGCACGTGAGAAGCATGATATAAATCTGAAGAACTTCAACTGGCACTTTACTTCTAAGTCAAGTTAAAAATAATAATAAATGCATTGGAGATTCAAAAGTTGCTGGTTGCTGAGAAATGTTCTTGATCATCTAGATCCTTCGAGTCTTCATATCTCAAAATGCAAGCGGAGGATCTATAGAGACTTGATCCAAAGTTTTTCGTTTTTAGCAGATTTTTTCCCAATCTTCTTGGATTGTCAGCTTATTGTAACTTGCCCCCTTTTACATTTGTATTTGTATTTTTCCATTAGTTGAATGTTAAACCTGGAAATAGCCAGACATTCTTTAAACATGTTATCATTATCCGATATTAGAGAACTTGAACTGTAGCATCAAAAAGACAGTTTCTTTATCTTAGGATAATAATAATCGTGAAAGCGTTAGACGACGACAGAAACATTTTTGGGGTTTGTTGTTAAATAAGAATTAAGGTTTGGATTAGATTAGTTTTGAAAATAGGACTCCTTTGAAAATTTTTCTTGTTCTTGACTTGGAAGCAAATTAGAATGATGAACTGTGTAAAAAGAGTAAATCACTTTACGGTTCAGATATTATAAGGAAGCACTTGATTGAAGTTCTAAAGAGACATCTCTCGCAATTACAGTCCAGCAGCTTCGTTAGCGCCACCATCGTTGGTCCTTACATTTTTAAAGTCCAAAAGCACACAACCGTCAACTCCTCTCTGAAAAGGAAACCTTACTGCTAATCAAATAGAGAAGGTTTTCAAAGCTTCCTTTAGTCGTCACCTACTATCAGTTCCGCGTAGTGACCGTTCGGTGTAGACGTCGGCAGTAATTCCTCCCAACCTTTCCTTCTTGACTGTGCCAGGCGCGTCCCGTCCCCCGGTATTCGCACTCCAAACGCGTCGCGGGTCGAAGCGTTAGTAAGTTTGCGGCCACGAAGTTCCCTTTCCCACTGTCACTGTTTGCGCCTAGCGGACGCTGCTAAACCCACCTCCTACAAACGCGGGGGTAGGGAATGTGGCCCTCGAAAACAATTTGTATGCCGCAGCCATCCACCATTTTGCGCAAGTTCAAGCTCTACCACTACCATCATGATGAACCAACATCGACCACGACAGCCAATGGATATCTAACCATATTCATTTCTCCTGTCGCGGGTTTCAACAATGGCCTTCTTCAACATCATTCCAACTCCAAATAGGCGTAACATCAGCTCGGCAGGGGGCACCCAACAATGGCCGATATTGGCTACATCGAGATGAATGACTTCTACCAACACTTTGCTTTGCTAAGACCCTAGTCCATTAATCGCAGAAGAACCATTTAGACATTCACATAACACCTTAGTGAGCCAACGCCTGTTTAACATCATTTAATATCAACATTTTCAAGAATTTCAACATTTAAACTCAAGCCACGCTTACTAAGCACCATCCACGGTTCAGGTACAGACAGTCCAAATGCCGCCGCTCCCTACAACATTACCATAACATCAATTCGCCTTCAAAACCGGATGCCACCACAACATCACCAATGCTACCAAGACCTTCCTCACGCAGATGCACACCAAGTATAAAACCAGGTTCAATCTACCTTTCCACCCTCCAACGGTTGGCCTGGTGTCGATGAACGTGAAAAATGCAAATCATCTGCCTTGCTATCCAGTTAATTGCTTCCAACAGCTGAAGAAGCACTTTAGTGCCTAAAACGGCTTCTTGCCTTTGGCGGGGAATCAACATTGACATCATCATCCTCCATTATCGTTTGAATACTCTGACATAGTAAAAA
>VTPC01003052.1:0-120693 GCA_011009095.1 Ignelater luminosus | reverse complement strand
TCGTCACTAGTTGCTTTGGATAAAAGTAACCTAAGATTCACATTACTGTAACATTGCTTCACATTGGTAAAAAACCTTGTGATATTCTTTCACAGTAGTGAAAAGTTCGACGCATCATTTCACAGTGGTGAAAAACTTTGTAATAATGTTTATTTAAGAAGAAAACATTATTTGCCACGTTTCAACGTAACTTTTCAGTTCCATAATATTGATCTTTATTAGTTTGATCGTATACGAATAAAACCAACAAAATTATTAATTTAATTCTTGTCTTGTTAGTTTATCCATGTAAGGCTCTGTTAACGTAAATTCTGGTTCTTTTATAACTTTGCGAAGTTTGTTTTTCTTAAAGATTTATTTAGACAATTATCTGGGTCCAAAGCTAAATGCAAAGCACCTGATGGAGGTGACGACCCTAGTAACCAATTTAATAGTATGCTAATAGGTGTTATCAATTTGCCTTTTGACTTTTCTTGCGGTATTAGCATATACATAGATGGTTTCAGTAATCAGCTGTTCCGGAGCTGACCTTTACCTACCTACATAACATCAGCTTAATCCCTCATTGGGGGTGTAAGTGTTTTAAGAGAGTGCAGTACAATTTCGATTCCGTCTACTTGTGAAGCGTTCGACCTTGATAAGCATCTCGCCTACTGACCTAGATACGGAGATCAGCTGCAGGGTCTCCCTTTCGAAATTAGATCACCGATTTTATACTGGGGCTGGCGCACTCTCGATCCCAAAACCCATAAAGATTCTCGTATCAATACTACCATCTACCGACGGCTCTAGGCCTTCCTCGCCCACGACCCGTCTTTGACTGGCAAAAGCTAGCATTACAGGTGACATAGCGTATGCGTATATCGATGGATCACTAATGCCAGTTTTGCACGTAACAGACATTAGTTCGAGTTGTAAAATATGAACTGCTAGAGACAGTAGGAAACAGGAAAAATCTGAATTGAGACATCTTTTTTGAAATCAAAAAACAAAGGATGCTGTTTCTCCTTTTGTAGATACTTGTGTTGGGCATTGTCACGTATAGTAGGTACTTAAAATGATTTCTTTACAAAATCATAATGGCACAAACTAGTAGACATTCAAAGATGGAATATTTTTCTTTTATTTCAATCTCAATTCAAATTTTGATATTATACGCAACCTAATTTTACTTGTATGGTAACTCTTAACCTTTAACAATAACTTAAATGAATTTTCTGTTCTATTAATGATGAGATGATAATTTAAATCTACAACTTAATGCTTTAGAAGTAGCAAGATTTCATTGTATATGGACACCATATTTAGAAAGGCTGAATCACTACTAGTACATTGATTGTAACACTATACAAACTCACTTGACTTTACACATTAGCAACGAAAAAGAAAAGGAGAGGATACGATGGACAGTAGAGTCCATCAATATTAGTGTGGACATGGATAAAATGTTACAATAGGTTAATGCTGCGTAAGAGGCCATTCCACAAGTGGCTATAGAAAATCTGTTTAACTAGGCGTGTCGGAGTATCATGCTACCCGTTAGAAGTTTCGTGTTTTTTATCAACAAATCTTCAAGATATTTATTGATTTAAATTAAATGTAAGCAAACTTAATAAAAGAAAAATAATCTCTGAAAAAAAATAAAGATGTTATAAAACATTTCAACAATAATTTACTTCGTGGGAGTATTTCGTTCTGAATTAAAACGTGTAGGATTAGAAACATTAACCAGAATGACACCATTAATACAATTAAGCCGCCATTATTACATGTTAAGAACGCAAAAATAAGTTATACAATTTGTAATAAAAAGAAGATGAGTATATACACGAGCTATTTTTGTTTACACGTGCAATATTTACTAATTTAAATAGCTCGGCGCGCATTGTTACTAAGTAAATACACTGTGTAATCCCTGTACGTTTTGTCACTTATTCAAGGTTAAAATTTTATTATCTTCTCTGCCATTTAATTTGATTTGCCTACATTACAACTTGTTAAGCTGCGTTATTTTATTAAGTTTCAGGGGCAGATTTACGACCTTGCTTTAGTATCTTATTATTGCGTAACGAGAAATTGGTTGTCTCGTATATGTAATGTACTACGTGTAGAATTAGTCTTCTGGAAAAATGGGCCGCATTAAATGATTTTAATTTAGTTATAAACACCGTGAATGATTAAGAAATAAAAATGAAATTATTAAGTAAAATGAGACTCTGATTATCAGTTATGTAGTTATTGCGTGTTTTTGTTTAGATTCACCATAAACCTACTTTTTTTTAAATAAAAACCGCGTTTGTCTACCATAAAAAGTAAAATTATCAAGTATGTTACTGATAAGGATTTTACAGACAACAAACAGTGAATGGGCGTTTTTCCTTTTTTGTCACAAAGGAAAGTACTAAAGCTCTTTATTGGCAGCATGTGCAAAGATTGTGAAATGTAGAAAAAATAAAGAAGTAAAGATAAGGAGAAATCGTTTTTTACTTCAAAAATATAAAATCTACGATTATCATACAATAATGATATCTAATTAGATCAAGATTCTACAAATTGTTAATAGTGCTTTTACATATAGTTTGTAAGATCCAAGATTCAAAGTGATCAAGATTGTATACAATACTTTAATTATAACGAAAGGGATACTTGAACAAACCGGCTCATTGTATAATGTACGAGTACCCACTGATCTGAGTACACGTTCAGTGAAAAATATTCAGTGGGTGTAGGTACTGTCCCATGAACCTTTTAGCCCAGAAGTTTTAGATTTCTGCCCGAAAAAAATCCAAACAAGCTGAGATTTGTCTCAGGCCTTCGGATAGATGTCGTGATCAACATATGGATAGTCTTCGGATCTCTTCGTGTTGCATAAAGAAATACGGCAGTCAAAAAACCTACGTGACATAAATTACAATCTATGAAAGAGGTCGTCTCGTCTTTAGGGTGATTGGAACCAATCAATTTCAAATTGGACTAATCAACTTCATGTTTAGATCAATGAATCTCAAACTGACTTCATACAATCCATTTCAGATTGAGACCAATTAAAAGAAAGCCACTTTATCACCGCAGAATTAGGTTGATTACCTTGATATCAAGATTGGTATTTTGAAGGATTTTAATGGCACACTTTATAGGAAAAAACCAGTGTTTTTAATGAGAACTGTAAAAATTGAGTACTACCGAAAAAAGCCACTATTGTCAGCATCAAGGGACTACACTCACGTATGTACTAGGAACTTTCAATACTTTGCTGAAGTGGAATAGCGAGTGGACAGATTACATGAAAATATTTTAGGTAGGGGGCATGTCATTAACACAGCTGACAAGTATCCCTCACTCTTCAATAGTATCGGCAACCTTGGAAAGCCATACCACAGCAGCAACTTAAAACCAGAAGTACTTCCAACTGCATATCACGTCTAGGCGAGTGAAAACACCTGGCTATAGATAACAGAACTAACTGCTTGGTGTGCGCCAATTACTATGATGTCAAAAAAACCAACCAAGTATGAATTTGCGTTGATTATGGTTAACAAAATCGTTGAAACCGAACGCAGACTCACAGATGCTCACAAGATTCATCATGCCATTGAAAAGGTAATGCTTTCATTGTAAATTTTGCAGACGACACACTTGTTTTTGGAACGACAAAGCAAGAACATGATTAAAAAGTGCAGCAAGTTTCAGAAAGATTTCAAGAAGGAGGTCTCAAACTTAACAAACTAGAAGTGTGATTTTAGAGTTCGAAGACAAATTTTTTTTCGCAAACCCTGAAAAGTTGAGGGCTACCATCTTCGAAAACTAATGGGTTGCATCCAAACTTATCAGACACCTTGAGCTCTTTGCACCAGTTGCTGAGCAAAAATAGCGAGCTTTGTTGATCAGGAGTCCATAGACAGGCCTTTAAAAAATCATGCATGCCTATGTTTGCATCAGGCCCCTTAGCGTGGGTTGTAGCAGATGCGTTTTCTTGTGGCAAAAATGACAACTCATTCTAGAGATTAGTATCTTACGCTTCCAAAACACTCTCAGGCACAGGCAAGCACTACGTGGAAGTGGAAAAAATCTTTTGAGACAACATGGTCGTGCAACTTTAAACAAGATCCAATTGCTCAAAACCTTTAGATGTTAACCAATAACAAACTATTAGTCGAGCTTCTAGGAACAAACAGCTGAAATGCTGGCAAAAATCCAAACATCAGAACTAGATTTATACAGTTTTCCTATAGTCCAGTCAACGAAGGGGTTGTAATTTGAAATTTGCCATGGATAGGTAAATTTTTTTTAATTCCAGTTTCTTAATACATAAATAACGATAATAACAAAAGTATAGCTTTCTTGAGAAATCACGAAATTTATCCGAAAATTTCAAATTGCTGTAACTTCTGAACTGTAGAAGATAAATTAGTAAATATACATATTTCTGAAGGAAATGTAATTCTCTACAATTCCCTGTCTGACGATTTTTTCGAAAACATAAGGCTGAGGAGTTAGAAGGACAACTTCAACGAAACATGCAAGGCAAAAAAAGTTTTTCAAAAATTACAGATTTGCGCTGGCGAATATCTCGGAAACTATAATACATAGGAAGAAAATGAATATAAACATTTTTGTAGAAAATTTAATTATCGTGAATTTCGTAAGGAATACTTTTTACCGTACGACGCACCATTTCCGAGTTATAAGCGAAAAACCGACAAAAGGGACCTTTTCACCCCCATCTAAAGCGGCTGGGCTAGGGGCGGGGACTTTTAGTATCTTTGTCTCCTTACTACCCGCAACATATTACTCAAAAGAAGAATTCCTCTACAACCCCCTTTTGGGCATTTATTGACTTTTCTTGAGAAATCACTAAATGTATTCAAAAACTTCAAATTGCCGTAACCTCTGACCTGTAGAAGATAAATTAGTAACTGTTGCATATTTCTAAAGGGAACTGAATGCTCTACAACTTTCTGTCTGACGTCGTTTTTGTAAAACATAAGGCTGAGGAGTTTTGCGATCAAACTCATCATCTCTAAACAGGTTTGTCTGATGTAGATTTTCTGCCCTGAGATACTACTGATTTAGAAAACTTCAATGCAACCGGCATCACACCCGAAGACAGGCATCGTGTCAACTATCCATTAAGAGGAAAAACATCCAATAAAGTTGATGATCCATAACCGGGTATATTTAGGATGTACATTAACTGTCTTCTTTTAAAACAAAATGCAGAACGGTATCTTCAAACACCGTATACGTCGTGGCCACAGTAGTCGCCAATCCAGGATCCATTTTCCCGCCGGCAGCACCATCGCTCCTGTGCGTAAAGTCAACTATACCGAACAAACCACGCTTACAATAGCGATATTGGAGCTCTGGTCTATCGGTAGCAGTACTGGAAAATTCTGGTTTTATGATGAAGTCTTAGAAACAGAAATCATACGTCGGTTGCGGAATGGGAAACTTTCTAGGTCTTCCTGAGCAAAGAGACAAGGAACATGGCTTTATGGTTGATCTATAGTGGAAAGGCTTCATGCTGATATTGTTTGATGATAAGATAAGACAAGATAGAGAACTCCAAACTACTAAGGTTGGTACTAGTACTGACTGGTAGCAGGCGTGCCTGAAATCTCTCCCGTATTTCCGCTGCAGCGGTTTGTAAAATATTCTTAGAATGTCAAGGATTGCCATTGCCATATAAAATAATTATCAGTTAACGAATCAGTAAAAAAATGTTAGACAAGATAGTAAAGCATGGACGGGGAATGAAAAAGAAACACGTAGGGCGATATACAGATAAATATTTACAAACTAGAACAGAAATGGTAAATTAGAGAGTAGAAAAGGAAGAAGAAGCAACACAAAAAGAGGAAGAAGAAATAGTGCAAAGCTTGACGAACAAGAAAGCCCCAAGAGAAAATGATCCTATAGACCGGTAGCGAAACAGATTTTCGAAATAGTAGACGATCATATTTCATTGTTGCTGGTGTTAGGAAAGATTCTTAATAATATAATTACTAGGCAACTATCGTTTGATTTGGAGATAAGAAAATTTCTGGAGAGAGTATATCGATTTAGAAAAGTAAGATCGACAACACTAGGCATTAAAAACGTTTTATCTCAGAATGGCACTCGAGTGTAATTGCAAACACAAAAAGAGTGAAATTTTGCTACTGACATCTATATTCTGATTGATCCTTTTGAGGGATTGGTTTAGGGCGTGTTAAGCATAATAAGTTTCTAAGGCAAAATGCGCTCAGGGTTGCGCAAAAGCTTATGGTAATTTTTCAAAAGTTGTGGGACGTACAAACTAAAATTCTACAAGGAATTCATTTGGAATCTGGGGGGTTTGTTTTAAAGATATACAAGTAATGGGGTATGTAAATGCACTACAGAGGCCGTTTCTGTTGGTAATTGCAAAGTGTAGCAGGACGACTGCTATAAACGCAATGGAGGTGTTGGTGAACAACGAACTCTAGCAAATGGTGAAAGCTATTAACAAAGCGTGACTGCAAAAAAATTGGTACGCTCAAGACTACGAGGCAAAGTAACAGTTTGAGATCTTGGCAAGGCGGGGACATTTAAAAGAAAAACTAACATTCCAGTAAAACACGAAAAACATCAAACAAAAACAGATGAAAAGTCGCATTAAAAGTTGCGTTATCAAGAAGTAGCTACAGGGATGAAATGCCATTGTGTACCTGTAGTGCTTAATTATTCTGAATGTTTGGATAATATTTTGCTGGCTCCCTTAAATGTGGTTTTGTTGTTGCTGTAGATATGAACATATGGATCGTTTTGGCGATGAATCTGTTAGAAATACTTTTGTAGTGGCATCACTTTTATTTTCATGTTATTTCATAGTCAACTTCAGTATGTATAAACGCAGAGAGGTAAAAATGAGTTGGCAGGATTGCGCTTTACAGTTAATGGATTGAGGAACCGTCTGGCTTTTTTTCCATTAATGATCCAGTATGCAGAATGGTAATGTGGGCCAATATTAGAGTGCCAAGATGACTTTTAATCTTTAGCAGCAGATAAGGCAGTGCTGCTGGGTCATGGCAATACAGTGATTTTGTGACATAGCTGTAGTTTAGATTGACTATTAATATTCCTTGGTTAGCCATGCGAACCTTTTAATTTTTCTCGGAAATTCCATCTACAGGACTGCCATTTGTTTTGACATGTTGTGGTCATCGATCTCAGATGGTCACAAAGGTCTTCTAACGTCGGGATTCGCTTTTGATCCATCCCAGTGTGATCAGTGAATCAGCCTGAAGTAATCCTGTCGAGGTCCTATTCAGTAGTATAGATTTGGCGATAAGGAGGTGACGTCTGTCGGTAGTCACTCGACTGTATACTACAGATCTGTACGTTTTCTTGTTTCTTCTTATTGGTACTAAGTGTGATTGTTTTTGGAATTGTTTCCATAATTTGGCAAGTAAAGGACTATACCATTTTAGATTTTTTAGTCAAAGTTGTTGACTGAATAGTTTTGCTTCTATGCGAATAGTTTTGATATTCCTGAAAGGATGCAAGGTATGACGTTCTTGATGGTGTATAGTCTGAAGATAGAAATCTTCTCTGTGTCCTAATGACTTTCTTAATTTCTTCGAAAATTGAACAATAGGCATATCCTGCATGTTTCTTCTTGGTTTCGCCCTGTAGTTTGAAGGTAGAATTTTTTATATGCTTAGACCTCCTTTGCTAATTCACGGAGAAAAGGATAGCGGTAGGGAAACTCTTTAGAAGATTCTATGTAACACATTCGTTATTTTAGTCTCTACTAATTAATAAAGACATTAGTCTGTCGGAAGTTAGAAAATGGTACAGTCTCAGAGTTGTAGGTGGGCATTGTTTATTCCTAGTCTGACAAAGATCAGCGATTACAAGTATTTAGTCTTTCATTAATGTTTACATCCATGGAAATGACCTTTTCAACTTATGCGATTAAAAAAGTTACAAATACATGCGAGATTATCAGAATAGATTTAACGCAAAAATTTCCTAAAAGTTTATTGTTTTAAATTTATTCTAAACAGGTGTTTAAAGCCTCTATATTTTGAACAATGTCAATCCTAACAGATTTTAGATGTAGAAAATAATGAAAGAATATAAATTTAGTCTACATAACTGTAATTAATTGGCGTAGAAGCACCTGATCCTTTGGCCGAGCTATATATTTGGATCATCCAGGTCAAATAATAAAATGAACAATTGCCAGAAACGACTGTGACCGAATTTTATTCAAAATCGTCAGGATTAATTTTTACGATTCAGTCCGGAAGAAAAAAAAGGAGTTTTTAGACGTAAAGAATAATTAGACAGATTTGTTTTGCTTTTGATTAATTTTAACTCTTACGAGATTTATAAAATCTTTCTGCAACAAACCGATAACGTTATAACGCCATCATTCTTGGTTATAATATAATCGTATGATCTCCGATCGACTATAAAATGCAGTCAATTTTCAGCGACATAACGTTATTCTCGCATTATTCCTAGTCGTATAATATTGCCAAGCTATCATATTTTATGCGCTAACATAACTTTAAAATGTTCAGTAAATATGAGATGATATATTGGTTAATATTAAAATATTTATGTATATGGGAAGTTAGATGAGAGAATGTTGCATAGAATACTTATGGTATATTACAATGATGTAGAGGAAACAAAGCCGGCTGATAAATATCAAGTCTTAACGATGATAGAATTCAACACTGAACTTATTCTGTGTTGCTAAATTAAAATTTACCGCCGACAAGTTTAATCAAGATAATAACTTACCTCTGCAATAAACACAACCAAAACTGCATCATCAGCTTCCTCCGAATTCATCCCTTCAACTAAATTCTGCAAAGTTTCCATCAAATAGCTTTGTTTTTCTCTTCGTACCGTAGGAATACCCAAAACAACAGAAACTCCAGTCCTTCCTTTCGACATCAGATATCCTAATCTTAAACTAGACGGATCGTCGAGTAAATGTGGTAAGAAATGAAAAGAGGAAGGTAATCTTAGCATGATTGGCGGATTTAGGCCGGTAGCCGAATGCATTCCAGACATATTCTTAAGGAGAAGCTTTACTTCCGGTTTTAAAACCGCAGGAGGTAACGTGAATCCCGCTGATGTATTGTCCGTCGCGATGCCCATTTGGTCGATGTGTTGGGTCAACTGTAAAAGCTCTTCTTGTCTAGCTCTGTACATCGAGTCCAAGTACTGAAGCTTAACCTGGAGTTCTGCCAGACGTTGCACCAGCAACTGTTCTGAACTTCCATCTGCAACAACAAAAAACATTTTATTTGTTGTAACAAAGAAGAATTTAATTTTAGTTCTCTTATGAGTGTCGACGATCTCAAAAATACGCATACAAATTACACATCGCGGTGTGTCCTTGAAATTCTATTTTGAACGCAATTGTAATTAAAGTTGAAATTGCGGATGTGTAGGTGCTAACGAACCTGCATTTAACAATGACGTTATTGTTCGTTTGCGTCAAAAAAATTCGATAATTTCTTCTCACATTACTCTATTAGCATTTTTACGCAATTTTAGATTAGAAACCTGTAGAGATACATCTAATTTACTTTCGGACGGCTTTTGACATTTTAAAACTCTGGGAAATTTTTATAATTATAATCTTTAGAGGTGTAATAAACAATTTTTAGCCATTCCACAAACGTATGTAATAAATAATTTTTTTAGAATTATATAATCACGCAAACTTATTTACATTTTACATATTTTTAATTAAAAGTTGGTGGAAATTAATTTTTCTAGTAGGGAATTCGTTGCATGGAACAAACAATTCAAACACTAATTTAAAATAACCTAAAATGTTAGAAGAACATCTAAATTGTTTATTATTTACAGATCAGAGAAGAAATTGCAATATTATAAGATGGAGTTCCACATGGTTCAATTTCGAGACCAATGTTATTCTGTATTCTTCTTTCCCTTGTCATGAGATGTTCTATCTTCAGAATTTCGCAATCCTGTTTATTCAATTTGTCGACTACGTATAGAGTTTTGGGCTTTTTGATTAACTTTGCCAGTCGGATCAGAACTCTAGTGGTTGTATTAGACCGAATAAAGCTTTAGTAGTTAGTTCCCTTTCTCATATAAATCTTCAACTACTCTTTTTGTTACGGTCATTTTGTCGAGGCTTGGAAAACAGATATGATCATCAAACTTTGGAAAATGTAACAAGGTACAATTCTCATGGCTAAATCGTACTCCCTGCTACCAAAGATTTTTCCTGCTAGTGTCAACTGAATCTTAATATCCTCTGTCCAGCAAATTTCAATTTTTGCTCCTTAGGAGGTTTATATTCTTTTGCCTTGGTATATTATGCTTCAAATACTTCGCAACCAGATTTGTTCAATATAGTGATGATACAGTCCTTCAGATATCTCCATTTAATTCTGGCAGCAAGTCGAAGATTCTGATTATTACTAAGAATATAATTTCAAGCAAATAAACAATAAGAGTATCGAGAATAAGCGCATAAAAGACATATCAAAATCTACGTCGGCATGCCAGCGTTGCTCTACAGCGTTCTCTTGGAGTAGAAACGGGTCTACAGAGAAGTCCAATCGGAGTCTATCTTGTTTGTTTTTCCTCATTAACGTTCAAATAGTTAATTACGGACACAGATCGGGCTACGCTTTTGAATGGGCCCCTCCAGTGGTTTATGATCGAGCTTCGCCCTTTATCAATTATGTAAGTTACATACAAAGACGAGTCGTGCTTTGGCGTTTGATGGACTACTTGCGGTGGCCTAACGTCGCAATCTACCCTTAGGTAACCTGGGGTGGTTCATGATGGCATTTCTCCCTTCATTACCTTTCTTAACAAAGTGAATTACGAACACATCAACTTTCTAAGACGCCTAAATTCAAAACGAGTCGAATTTTGCCATTTACTAAACATGAACACCGGTCAGGCTAAATCAGGCAGGTTTATACAAGGTGTCCAAAAAGGGTATCAGCACTTTGTTTGTTCGTTTGCCACGCGGAAGTGTCGGCGCTTGTGGTGTAGGACAAACCGCATAGCGGTTGCAGGGAAATTCAGTTGCAATCGAAGAGATCAACGCGCTTTTTGTGTACGCGCATTTTACCAAAACAACAATTCGATAGTGATAGCACGTCGTTTGTATCGCACTCATTACAAGTTGCAAGAATTTAGGTTATTACCTAGCCCAATGTCATTATAAAATGGATTAGAAAGTTTGAAGTTACTGGATCTACTGTCAAAATACACAACACAGGCCGTCCATGATCCATAAGAATAGCAGAAACCATCAAACAAGTACGCCAATCAGTCAGAGAAAATCCAACATTATCTGTACGGAAACGAAGTCATCAGATGACTACCGTTAAAAGATCATCTTAGCACAACATTTTGAAAAAGGACTTGCATTGGCATGCTTATAAAATACGGTGGGTGCAAGAATCGAAAGCAAAGGATTACAATTTACGGCTCGGTTTTGTCAACGAAATGATGGAAAGGTTTGACAATTTTGATAACATTTTATTCAGCGATGAGGCTAATTTTCATGTCAACGGCCATGTAAATAAAAAGTTAGCAGGTACTAGTCATACACTAATCCTCGAGAAAAGCATGAAAGTCCACTGCACAGCCCTAAAGTGGTCGTATAGGCTAATGGCATAATCGGGCCGAATTTTTTGAAGATCAGTATGAACAAGCACTTACAGTAAATACCCAGCAATATTGTGCAATGTCAAGGTTTTAACTTGGAAACTTAGTTCCGGCAAGATGGCGCAACATGTCACACATCGAATCAGGCACTCGAAGCTGTTCAGCAATTATTCCCAAACAAAGTTGTCTCAAGAAGAAGCAATATTAACTGGCCTCCTAAGAGCCCCAATTTGTTGCCCCTTGATTATTTCTTGTGAGGTTGCCTTAAAAGTAAGGCCTACGAGAATAATGCAGCTAATATGCAGCAATTAAAGCAAAACATCCAGGCGGAAATAAGATTAGTCTCGACGAGTTATCAATAATCTTCGCTCTCGATTTGCAGAGTGCATACAACGCAACGGACATCATTTAGCCAATATTGCCTTTGGCTCATAAATTTCCATTGACTGTACATTTAGAAAATATAAATAAATTATCAGAAATTTATACAAAAATTAACTTGCCAATACCCTTTTTGGACACCTTGTATATCGACTTTCAATACTTTCTCTGCAGAAACAAAAGTCGGACTTTGTCCTCGGCCAACCTTCTAGCTATTTACAAAGACGATTTGGGTTTTGTCCTCCATTCACCTTGTTAAGATTACGGAATATGAACACAAGTCGAGTTACGCTTTCTACGGGCAAACCAGGGTGCCTCAAAATCAAATCTCGCTCTTCATTGTCTGCTTAACAGAGTAAATTATGAACACAAATCGGGCTCTGCCCTCCATCAACCTTCTAAGAGATCTAGCTACAAAGACAAGTGGGGCTTCGCCATTCGACGGGCCACCTACAGTGGCTTTGCCCCCAACTCAGTATCTTAAGCACGCTAGATATGATCACGGCTCGAGATGCGCCATTCTCCAAACCATATAACTATCTCAATTAACTTGCTCTAATGTTACCAAAGAGCAGATAGCAATCTGTTTCTTTTTCTTTCTTTTCTTCTTTCTATAAAATGTAACCAACGAACGTTTTTCGCCTATCCAGCATCTGTCTTCAGACAGGTTTACATTGTTAGATTTGAAAACACTTCACATTACTTGCCAAAGGTATACTAAAGATGCATCTCTACCAAATGTATCAGGGCATGTTACTAATTTCTTTGCCATTTTGATGTTCCTTACAAAAACGCCCTAGAGAACGGGACATCGTATTTTGCAGATAGTTGAGGCCTGCGACCAGTTGTAAGACCTCTAATTGGGCAACAGACCAAATCCCAAAAGTTGCATTTACGCAATTTCATTTGTGTAAATGCGTAAACGCCATAATTAGACTCTTCATTTTGACAAAAAATGAGGAATGACTTATCAATGCTTTATAAAAGTTACCCGAATTGTTAATTAACATCCGTCGGTTTTCAATAGTAATAAATAGAACGGATAAAAGCTTTTCTAAAAGATCCCACAAAATTCTTATGGGTTTTGGCCTTTGGTAGAATTGACTGCAACTGTAGTACTATGATATATGGTAGTCCTTAATACCCTGATCAAAAGTCTCCAAGGGCACAAATCTTGAAAATGGCTGCTAGCGGATATTTTTGTATTTCAAGAACGGGATCTTTGGTTGCTGGTAACTGCAAAAAAGTAAATTTCAAACGATCTTGGTATCATTGATCGCTATTGTTCAAGAGATATTATAGCCAATATCTTAGGAATAAAATATCGTATCGAGACGTTACTTTGGTTGTTCGTAGAGCTAGAATAGGTAGATCAACAACCACCCTAGCTTCTGCTCAAATGGCCAACAAAATAGAAAACTAGAAGGTCAGAGACGACAGAAAACCTTAGTGACCACTACTGTATTATATACGTAATAAGGAATAACAATATAGCACAAGGGAAAGGAAAACTAAAAGAAAAGTACAGATTGAAAGTAAGTGAAAACCTGAAGCAATATAGCAGTAAGGAAATAAAAAAAAGAGAAGACCAAAAGGGCCAAATCAGGAGAGGCTAACAAAGACAATAATAGAAACCTATGACAAGCTATTTCTGGAACCAACAACTAAGCGAAACGAGAAAAGAAGCAATAAAAAAAGAAGGAAAGCTACGAGAGACATGAAAAAAGTAGAACACGAAGGACAAAAAAAAGTAGTATACAGAAAATACAAAAAATTAAAACAAACAATGAAAGAAAGTATAAAAAAAGCCAAAGAAGAGACGTGGAGGGAATTAATAGAAGAAATATCCAATGACACATGGGAATTGGGGTATAAAATCGTAACCAAAAAACTGGGCACGCTGACGACAACACAGCTAGACGACAAAACTATAAGAGAACAGATAAAGAAACTGTTCCCAGAACACAAAGAAATAATATGGAGGAAGAACAGGATAGAAAACGAGGTAATAAGAAAATTCACAAAAGAGGAAGTTATCCAAAAAATCAATAAGATGAAAGGGAAAAACGCTTCGGGGCCGGACGGCATAACGGCAGAAATACTAAAAGCCACAGTAAAGGCCATCCCGGAAGAAGTTATTAACGTAATGAATGAATTATTAAAAAATATGGGGAGTTCCCCAAGCCATGGAAGGAAGCGAGACTGATGCCAACAGAAAAGCCAGCAAAGCAGGGGGAAGAAGAGAAAAAGTATAGACCTCTGTGCTTATTCAACACATCGGGAAAGTTATTAAAATCGCTCATACAAATACGTACAAATGAAGTATTGGAAGAAAACACCTTATCGGAGAATTAATATGGTTTCAGACCCGGAAGGTCCACGGTGGACGCACTTAATAAAGTAATAGAAATAGGGGAACTGAAGATGTCGTTGGTGGACGCAGTGAGCGCAGTGGCGGCGATTGTTGTAGTCAGAGACGATGATGATGAAGAAGAAGTAAAGAAGGATTTACGGAGAAGGCGCGGGGCGTGTGGTGGTGGTGGGGAGATCCACGGCAAATACTGTTCCGGCATTCGCCTTCACCACTAGAGATGCTCCGAGCCTCCCGAATGCGAACGCAGCGCGGGAAACGCTAACTACGTCGGTGGGTTAAATCACGAGGTACTGTGATTGAAATTTTGTCTGTAGATAAGTGAGGTTTCGAGAAGTATGTCCATCAACTCGGATATGAGATTTTCTGCACGCCTCGTCATGAAAAAGGGCGAATGTTTGGTTTTCTTTTTCTATTGGGGTTCTGAGAATGTCGAGAACGTGCTCTTTGTTTTGTTCCACCGCCCTCCTCACATAGCAACTCTTCTTGAATTCCTCCGAAGGGTGGAAGAGCTCCAGATGGAAGATCCTCTTGCAAATGGCCCTCTCTTTCTGTTGGAGTCTCCTGATCACATATGACGGTACGGAACCGAAGACAGTGAATCGGTAGTCGATCACGGGTCTGATGACAGTTTTGTATATGCGTGGCAACGTGTGTCGCTGGAAAACGTTCATGACACTAGAAATACCAGATCCTACATACATTGTTTGCTAGATCCATGGGTTTCAAATGTTTTTTCAAAACACCCTGGTGTGACCATAATATCGAAAGTACCGAAAAAGAGTTTCAAACGTCCATTGCGGCGTAGAAAAAACATGTTGGTTGTTTATCTTCTGCTGCACATGGAAGATTTGTTACTGGGGCGTTCATACCACTAATTATACTGCAGTAGTTCAAAGATCGATACAGCAACATCCTATTTCATAGAATGAATGTTTTAATCTTGTAAAGCTACAAATAAATCGATTACAGTCCTATAAAATCTAACTTTCAATACGATTCGAGTCGCATCAAACTTACAATTCCAAATAACTTAACACCAAGACGTTTTCCAGATTAGCTTTAGTTTGAAAGATTTAGAAATAAGTCAGGAGTAAGTCAATAAACAAGAATGCATACAAATTGTAGTAAAAGTTAAATCTGTCATCAATAAACAATTATATACGAGTACACTTAAAGAAAGTATCAATTTCAATTGAATAATACATCAAAGATAAATATAAATAGATTAGTTGGAAGCTTTGGGCATGAGTCAGGAGTGGAAGTACTAAACGAGAACGCATCGACGCAAATAGATGTAGCAAGATGATTTGCTATAAACGTAACTCCTCAAGGAACAATTGAACAAACAAATAATTGAAATAGAAAAGGATAAAAGTGAGAAACTTTAAGTATTTATTTATAATTTAGTGGGTCTTCAATTTTTCTAACGATTTCGTATTGTGTTTTATCCAACTCTTCCTAAATATTTTAATTGATCTAAAAATTAAAACTCGACAACGAAATAAATTAACAAACAGAAAATCAGTAGCACAGTTTTAATTAAATATAAAAAAACTGGGTTTGCTTTTATTTTATAATAAATGTCGCAAGATTTAAGTAAATAAGCGTAAAGTAGCGATTCACATCCACATGTGTAAACCAACACAAAAACATGCGATAAGACAGTACATAAAAGTTGAATTGAGGAAACAATTTTTTGCAATTTTCTCCTCTAACACAATTCTCGGATTTTTCGTTCATTTCCGTTTCTCTCCCTCATTAGGAGGTTTCATTATTACGTAGTGAGTAATTCTATAGAGGCGGGAAACGTTTTTGAATCTGAAAGGATTATTATTATTATTATTATAAGACAAAAAAAAAGATAAAAAAAATGTATAGAAGATGCTAATGAAGATGGAGTATTATTTCTGTATTTTTCGTTTCTTCATGATGCGGTACGCTAATTGAAATAACTTTCCGGCAAGGACGTTTTATTATTCGTCTTACTTTTGAAACGCTCAGCACACGGTTTGCTGCTCATTAGGTAAAAGAATCGTCTCGTCTCGTCTCCTTGAATGAGATTATTTTTGTCGGGAATTATCGAAACGAAAAGTCATGGAATGTCGAAAGAAGGAAAAAACAATGTCACGTTTTAATAAAAAGCTTGAACTTGAATACCGGTAAATGTAGTCATTGGAGCATGTAATTGTATTGAACTGCATGAGCTTGGATTCTCTTTTATCAGGAAGTGTATGTAAACATTTTTACAGTTATATGACGTATTATTATATTTTTTTATTAGCTTTCAAGAAGTTTGAACCCAAGATACTTCAGACATTTATGTGACTTTTAAGAAAACTTAAATTGTTGAAAATTTGTTTTTCTCGCTCAAAAACTCATGAAGATTATTTTATGTATTATTAGCTTTGAAGTAAATAAAACAGCTGTATATGAAACCATTATTGATAAAAGTTTAGAAGTCAAACCCATTCGATTTAATAAATAATTCATCAAAACGCCAACATAAAAGAAATACAAATAAAAAGTGTCACATTCATTTTTATGAGTTTCACTTTTAATAGTCCCTGTAGTACACAGCTATCGATTATACCTATACACATTAAATTAATGACATACTAGTATCTAGGGCACTTCAATTAATTATCAAAATATTGATGCTATCACTAATAAAAATAATAAAAAATTAAGAGAACAGAAAACAAAGTATGTATAAGTAATAGTAGATAATTTTAGGTTTGTACAAATTTAACCAACAAGAGGAAAAAATATTTCTTTCACTCTGAGAGGTACATCAGAGATAATTTACCCTATGAAAGAAAATGTAATATTAATAATAAAAAGATTGATCTACCCAAACTCGTAGCAAACCTTTACTAATGTAGCCCCAAATAAATGTGTTTTGTATTCCCTTGTGATTTTTCGCCCTGCTCTCTATATTTCCTGAAAGAAACCTGAAGTATTTATTATCGTATTCAAGCTATAATGATGTTCGTAACGATATCATAAATACATATTACGGAAAACAAATAACAGTACACGAGTTTTAAATGTGAAAGGAAGGTGGAAAAATCATTTTTTACAATTCACTTGATTCCAAATGAGCCTGAAATAATTACGGGTATGGGAATAAAACCATTTTAGTTATTGTGTATTACAACTTTTTTTCCTTCTCCGTACTTATATGACCCTTGAGTTATTACCAACAGAAAATATAGTGAGTTAGACCGTAATTTAAATTAATTCTGCTGTGTATGTCATCTTCTATGTAAAAGTGGTTAAAACAAGCTTTTTAGTCATTAGTATATCATGAGAAAACATTAAAGTAAAAGCTTTAAAAGGTTACTTCCCAGTTCTCGAGAGACGTTAAAGTTGAGTTTCGTAGAGGAAGTGGTTGAAAGAGGGCAATGTAGAGTGCCACCTAGAGTATCACTATATATTAAACGTAAAAGGCAACACATCAAATTACTTATTATACTACATTATAAAAAGCTAAGTTCGCTTTATCTTAAAATGAGAAACGCTCAGTAACCTTATACGTGTTTGAAAATTTGTCAAAAGCTGTTCGTAACCATATGTAAATTAATCGATGGCTTCTTGTTACAGGGCATCATAATAAAGATGCAATTAGCAAATTTAATTATCAAGTGAGCAGAGTTTTAGAAGAATTTTCTCTGATTACGATTGTAAATAACCTTACCAGTCCTGAAACCATCGTTCAACGTTCAGGTATTAGTTCGGTATATTATTACACATTGTATCCATTGCTAGCGATTTGATCATTCTTCAGATAATTGTAATAGGGAGGACTGCAGGTACAAGAGTACTTACAAACGCCTTCTGCAGTACCTTGAGTTTCCTACTCTGAAGTAGCTACTACTCGTCAAAATATATTGCTCATTCAAAACACAAAACCGTCCAATCACTGTTTATCCAGTATGACACACTGAGGACTATCAGTTTAAAGAGAAGGTGGGTTAACATGTGATGCTCCTCCGGTACGAGTTTGAACTCCGAGTCATTTGCTTGTCCGTAAGAATTTTTTCGTAAACTGTTTCTTTTTTCTATTGCGTTCTGAAAATGAGTGATATCAATTTTGAGCAACGTTGTGCTTTAAAGTTTTGCAAAACTTCAGCAGGCCTTTGGTCAAGGGGGCAAGTTTTCAGGTTTTCATAAGGAAGAGAACAGATTGAAGATGCCTGCAACTGCAATGACTGACGAAAATGGTTCTGATTGTTGTTCGACCTTCAGAATGATCGGGGAACAGTTGAATTTGACTCATACCACCATTCATGAGGTTTTGACCAATAGATTGGGCACCAGAGCCAGGAATGGCACACTTCGAGCTCACTAAAGCCAAAAAAAACAACAATGAGCAAGTTGAAAATCAAAACCATGCCAGGGAATCTTCCACAACGAGTTTGTGCTGCAAGGCAACTGCAAAGACTGACGAAAACGGTTCTGATTGTTGTTTGGCCTTCAGAATAATCAGGGAATAGTTGAATTTGACTCATACCACCGTTCATGAGGTTTTGACCAATGAATTGGGCGTCAGAGCCGGGAATGGCACACTTCGAGCTTACCAAGGCGAAAAAAAGCAAGAATGAGCAAGTCGAAGATCACAACCATGCTGATTCGCTTTTCCGATAGCCAGGGAATCTTCTACAGCGAGTATATGCCTCAAGGCCAAATGGTAAACCAACAACTTTACCGAGAAGTTCTTGAAAGACTTCGAAAAAGAGACCAAGCATCAAGAACAACTGGATGCTGCATCACGGCAATGTCACACTGCATTTCCAATTAATGAGTTTTTGGCAAGTAAAGACATCCCTGTGGCTCCTCAGCCCCATTATTCCCCCGACTTGAGTCCTTGTGACATTTGTCTCTTCCCAAGATTGAAAAATCACCTTAAAAGACGTCATCTTTGGACACTAGAAGACATTAAAACTACCGTAATCAACCAGCTGAAGGCAATTTCAGTATCCGAGTTTCACTACTGTTATAAAGAGTGGAAAAATTGTCTCAAACGCTCTGTGGCTTCCCAAGACAATTTGAAGGAGACAATGTGGGATTGTAATTTTAATCAAATAAGAAAATTATGAAAAATCAGTCTCATTACTAGAATATCAATTACTGAGAATATCAAGTATTGTCTACCGTTACCTCACCCTTATCCGTATTTAGCATTCATAAGAAGAATGAAAGGCAAAACCTGTCTTTGAGCCAAAGCGGATGGCTTGTGGGAAGCTCTGACCTGACCCATCTTAGTATTTAGCGAAGATGAGGATCGAAAGTCGAGTTTGGCCACCGTAGGCGGTCCATGCAAAGGTGTAGTTCGACCCATGTTCGTATGTAGCATCATTAATATCAATAGAGATCGAAGCTCGATTTTGGCAAAGATGGAAAAGCATGATCCGTTTTTGTATTTAACTCTTTTAGAAAGGTGAAGACCCACCTTGAGCTCGTGGTATCTGCCTAAGTGTGGAACCACACATTGTTTCTGTTTGACGTAATAAAGGCGTACTTGAACATACATTGCGTTTTAACGGGATGTGGTTAAACGGGATGATGAAACTTAATATTAGTAAAGAAGATAACAAAGAAATATCGATCCGCGTAATTGCATTGTAAAGGCTCAGATTCAAGTTGAAACTCTCCGATCTAATACCATAGTTTTGTCTTCCTGCCAAGCCAGACCCATAAAACTAAATTTTTAGTGTCTAGAAATCAGCTCAGCTCAATTTGCGAAAAAAACTGGAAAAACCAATAAAGATCGCTTGTGGAAAAAATCGCAATACGGATATCCTGAAGGTGAGATTCCACCTTAGAATTCTCTTCCTAACTATTTCTCTTGTCAAACTAACCAGTTCTGAGATATTTCCCGTGAGAAACTGAGTTATACTGAGTTTTGGTCTCGTTAACTACCCTTCAAACGTCTTTTAGCGTCGATTAGACAAACGATCATATATGATATTTCTTACGCAGAGTTTGAATTCAGGTTTCAGAAATCTCACAAAATACCTGACTGAGGCTTGTTCCAGCACGAACGGTTATGATGATAGAACGATAAATTGTGTGTTACGTGAAGTAAAATACCTTACAGTCCTCTAGAAAAGGTTTTCCAAAACGTCGCTTGGAAGTTGCCCTCAGCGTTAAGGAATACCTTAAAACGCAAGCAGGAAGGATAACCCCCTTATACGTATAATAAATCAGGGCCAGACTGGATGCGGAAATTTCTAAGACACAATCCAAATATAGTTGATCGAACTTAGCAAAATGTCAGAAGCCAACATAAGGGGTTGGTTCACCTCAATTGAGAAGTTATTGCAAGAAAAAAATGTCATGGACATTTTAAAGTTCCCCCAACGGATATTCAATTTTGTTTTAAACGAGAAAAATAAAAAAGATAGCAAAATGTATTTGCCGCAGACATTGCCCCGGACAAACAGGCGGTAACTGTTTTGTTTACATTTTCTGCTGCAGGAGATACGGTCCCTCCTATGATAGTTCTTCCATACAGGAGAATTCCAAAATCAGTATTGAAATTCATTCCAGACCACTGGGACATTGGAATCGGTGATTCAGAGTAGATGAAGGCCGAGACGTTCTTTGAGTACATTGGTACTATACTTTTTAAATGAAACAAACACAGAACGTCCTATGCTCTTGTTTGTAGATGGCCACAAGAACCATTTGATGCACAAGGTGTGCCAACTGTACTCCGAAACTGGTATTGTCTTAGCAGCCTTGTATCCCAACGCAACCAGGATTATGCAGCCATGTTGCCCTTCTCCTGGATTTCGCTATAAAGAAATTTACAAAACTATAAGCTTTAAGAAATGGCTTCAGGATTTGCGAGCTGTACCCTTGGAACCTTGACGCTATAGATTATTCCAGGTGTCTGGAAAAAGGAAAACAAAATGAGATAAGAGAAAATGAGCCTGTGATGAACAAAAATAAATTTAGAGCAATTTTTGGAGAGCTCATGTTTTTGAAAATAGCAGATCTGGATTTATTTGAAGAATATTCAAAGAGCGGCAAAGTTCTTAAACAGCTTTATTCCTTTTTGATTACCGAAATGCCCAAAGGGAAGAAATTATTGAAATACCATTCAGGTTTTCCTAAAAATGACTTTCTAAGTTATTTGAACGATGGCCACTCTGTAGCATCTCTACTCTTTTTCAATAAACAAGCGAATGAAAATCTTCAATAAAACGATGTTCAAGATATTGCTCTGGTAGAAGAGAACACATAAAACAATAATGATCAGCCTATGGAAGAAAATAATAGTTGTGATGAACAGAACAACAAGTTTACTACTCCAAAAACTACAGGTCCAAAACCAAAAACTCTTCCTAGGCGGAATATGTCATTTAAGATGAGCTCAGGAAGATGGCAAGCATTATTTAGAAAAAAGAAGAAGAAAAAATCAAAAGAAAAATGAAAAAATTGAAAGAAAACGAGCCAGGGAAGAAAAAAAACTGAAAAAAAGTCCAATTAAATTTAGAAAAAAAGGAACAAACTTCTGAAGACAGTGGCGTAACAAGGGATATTGGCGCCTGGGACGGACCTTCCAATGTGCCGCCCTTTCCCCTTCAAAGGAGATAAAAATTCGAATTTAAAAATTTAAAAAGTTAAAGTAAACGTTTAACCCAACGTTTAAACTTTAAACCACGTTTGTAAATTGTAATTATCTAATAAAAAAGCAATTTACCTGTTGGCTATGATTATATTTAGATATTTGGATTAGAATTTAAACAGCAAACTATGCTAAATATAAGTAAACAAATAAGAAGAAACTTAAAAATAAAACTAGAATGCTTGAGACTTAAAAGCAAATTTTCCTAGCTTTAAGAGCAGCAAACTCGGTTATCGTTTCTTAGAAATCTATCTGGTTTGTAAGTTCTTGCTCACAATACAGCCACAACTTCGGCTGGCTCATAGTGGACCTCAAGTAGGACTTAATCAGTTTTAACTTAGAAAAGCACTCCCCAACATTGAAACCGATTGTCAAAAAAATTCACAACAGTATCAGGTTAGGGACGGAGATATTAAGGTTAAACCGTTGGATAAACTGTTCCAGTGGTCCTTTGTGCACGAGTCTTTGGTGGTCCTGGGATGCGTCGACAAAGTTGCGAAGACGATTTCGTTCGATTTCGTCTGGCAAGTTAACTAACTCGTAGACGTATTCCGGATTAAAGAGAATTGAGGGGGCCAGCACGGAGAATTTCTTTGCCAACTCTTCCAATTGCTCAAACCTTGAACTAATTTCTTGGATTATTCGGTCCATAGATGCGAACACTCTCAGGCATAGTTCTCCTTCGTAGGTCAAGTTTGCACCCTTCGATTCATCACCGAAAAACTGCTTTCTTTTAGTTGTTCTTCGAGGCTGAACTTGGATTCCAAGTTTCTTGCACAACTGTCTCGAGTAGGTGAAACTAAGGTCCACTATCTCATTTCGCTGTTCAACTAGAAATATCTTCAATGTTCCAATTTTTGCCGCACGCCGTTGAATGTCCAGTCGCTTGATCTGCAGATAAACTTGAGCAGCGTTAATCTTTCGAAAGACTTCAGACCAAAACCCGAGGTAACAAAAGAAAGAAAACAACTGCATTGGTGGCAACACCCCAGCATCCGACCGAGTGACTGCATTTTCTGTTCTTTCGAGAACATCCAGAATCTTGAAAAAACAACAACAATTCGACAGTTTCTTGTCTTCAGCTCCATCGTGTTTCAATCAGGTATTTTACCCCTTAGCCAGTAGCAGTAGTCAAAACGTTCCAATGATGGGTTGATGACGGGAAGAACAAATATATTTACTCCAGCGTCCCGAAAAAGGTAACAGATTCCAAATGACGGCGTGAACACCAACCAGGTTCAAAGAGTGGTTAGTGCATGCGACGAACTGGGCTTTGCGGTTAACTGTCTTAATTCTCGCTTGGACTCTAGTATGTATTCCGAACATAACAGCAGCGTTTCTACAGTTTTCAATGTTGAGTCCATCTTGGTCGATCTTCTCCAAAATCATTTTCGCCATCCGTTCAGCGTTTTTACCTTTGGTTGGAAATCAACAAAGACCTCGACCACAGCTACCTTGGAACCTTCGACTTTCACATACCGCAGAACTTGGCTTCTTTCACCGCTTGAATGATTCTTTTCCTTATTTGATCGCTCAGTACGTTGATAAACTCGTTCTGGATCCGGGATGATAAGTAGATGACGGTCTTCGTGTTTCGTAACTTGATTTTCGTCAGGTGTTTGCTCAAAACAGAATCATATTTCGCCAGAAAGTTTCCTCTGTTGTCTCACCGTTCAGATTTTCTCGGTATCCTCGGAAGACGAGATTGTGCTTTGTCAGAAACCTTACAATGTCCAGTAACTGCACTAAAAGCTCTCTCCATTTTGTGTATGTTTACACGCCTGGGGCATGACAGGGGCGGCGGCGGCAAAATTTTTGCGAAAAGTTCAGAACCGAAATAGCAGCTGTCTCAAGATAATCCCAGCGTTCCTTCTACATCAGGTTTCCTGTGCTTTACATGTTTGAATCAAAAGCAATCAGCAGAATGTGGACAATGGGAAAAATATTTCCATTTTGAATGTGTTAGTGAAGATGGTGATAAGGAACCAACCAACTACTGTATTATGGCTCATTTTTACATTTTCTAAAAATTACAATATTTTAATTGGGTTTTCGTAGGGGTTGTTTAATTTTATTAATAATTAAATAAACATAGATGAGAATGGAAGAAAATTGAAAGCATTAACGTTTGGTTTGTGCAAACTACGCTAAACTCAAGTTTTGCTTCTTGACTTAAGGGTCTAAAAGGGGCCAACTGCTGTGCATCTTACCCTACTTGCCTTGCTGGTCATACAATATCTTTCTAGTTTTTGGTACTATCTTTTGGTTGTTTTCTAAAGATATTCTTCAGACTTAAAACAATTCTAATAATAACATTCTTAATGGAAGAATCATGACAGATAATATAAAAATTAAAAAATAATTAAATCACTAGAGAAGTATTTTAATTATAATAATCTCAATTATAAATCATAATAATTGCTTTGTTTACATGACTGGCAATTACGCTTTTGGAAAAACTATACAATGGATCGTTATATTTAATAACATTTAGATTGTCAAAAGATATTAATAGTAGCCCGCGTTACTTACATTATTCCCTTTAATGTTATAAAATTACTAGAACATGACCATTATAAAAATTGGTTATGAAAATTTAATCATCATTGCTTGTTTTTGAATCCCACCACTTAACATTTCACAATAGTCGTGACCACAATAAATCTCAAAAAGTCAAACTTAACAGTACTACAATTTTTGTCGAAATTTTCCCAGGCATTAACATAATTTTCTAATTCTAGAAGACATCCAACTCGCAAGATATTTTTTTCCAACCTTTACCACGGTCCATCAAACACAATGGAAATTGACTAACTCACGCACGCACTCACACTACTCCCAGTTCCCTTTCTGCTTACGGCAGCAACTAACGAGTCAGCAGGTGGCAAGGGACAGGAATCAATGTGTAAAACCGGCCTGTCAAATTATTTATGATTTACTGTACAAACAGCATACGAAATGGGATATGAAAATGGAATGAAAAAAAAAGGGAACTGTTAAAAACAATTGGAATAATTAAACAGCGAATATAAAAAGAGATTTTCAACCAATGAAAATATAATTCAGCAAACAAACCTTTGAAAGTTAAATATAAATAGTTATGGTGTGTTAATATACATACATAGATAAATATGCAGACATGTGCTGGTTAGAATAGAGCAACTAACAGCACTAATTATATTACTCTTTGATGTATAATTTTGCTGCTACTATACTACTACTACAAATAGGAAATATTATATCAAAGGTTTCTTGACAAACATCATTCACAAACAGGTGTATAGAAGCACAAAGTTCTAAGGAAGAAAATTTCCTCAACTCGGTTAGTTTAAAAGCAAATACGCATGTATTCATATCGTGCTTTGTATACTATTCATCATCGGGCTTTAAGAAAGATGTTGTTTAAGGTGTGTATATTTGACTAAAGTCATTTTTGCAAGAAAAAACATCTACAGATGCAGAAAAGGTAGGTAAAAACGTTTCCTAACTCTTGTTAACGTAATTTAAAAATTATATCAATGAGTTCGAACAGTAAATTGACGAGGGCTGTGAATAGATACGATCGAAGATTACCCTTGCAATTACCAAGTTGACATTGTTAGGTCGTAATTCACAGAACGATATTTTATCATTATGAAATAGATAATACAATTAGAGAGATTGGATTAGATTAATGGTTAATGAGTAAATTCTTTGTTGTGGGAGTGTTCAGATGAATACAGGACAAGGTAATAACCAGAACAAGACAAACCAAAGAGTTGCAGTCACCTAAAATTTAGTTTTTGTTTTTTCAGTCCCTGATTGAAAATAAAGTCAATTCGGATGATTGCTTTAAAAATTTTGAGAAGAGGAAAGAGGAGATGCTAATTTGAAGTCCTGTATTCAAACATACAACTACGCAAGGAAGATCAAATCGTTTACCTTTTCCTCAACAGTTGACACGCAATGGATTCGAGACAATCCAGTCTAAAAAGCATTTGAAGAATTAGATTAAAAGAATGTAAAGCAAACCACGTTAAAGAATTCCGGAGTTAAAATAGCCCCCCATTCGGATCTCCGGGAGGAGACTGCCAGCGAAGACAAAATGAAGAAAATAAAGTTAAAGAAGGTAGTGACGTGGAATATTAGAACACTCATAAATGTTAGTTAGAAAATATTAAACAGGAAACGAAGAATAGCAATTTAGACATTCTGGGTCTATGCGAGATTAGATGACCTCAAGAAGCAGATATACGGAGCGGAGAATACAGGATAATTAGCACAGCAGCCGTTAACGTTAATAAACAAAAATACTGGACGGAAAGTCAAAGGATATATTTTCCACAATTAAAGAAAGATACAGATCATGAGGACAAAGAAATCGAAACAATTTATACAGATATAGAAAACCTAATAAAATATGTAAAAGGGGATGAAAACCTAATAATCCTGGCGGAGTGGAACACAATAGTTGGGAAAGGTCCAGAGAGAAATATGATAGGATGATACGTCTAGAAAAACGGAACGAAAGAGGAGAACGCCTTACAGAATTCTGCACACAACACAATCTAGTGATAGCAAATTCCAAAACCATGTTAGAAGAAGGTACACGAGGAGAATGCCTGGAGATAAAAAGAGATATCAACTAGACTATATATCTATTACTCAACCACAGATTCAAGAACCAGATAAAAAACTGTAGATACTACCCTGGAGCAGATGCAGATAGCAATCATAAGCTAGTGGTAATGGCATGTGATCTCAGATTTAAGAACATCAAAAAGACAAATCAGGAAAAACATGGCAATTAAGTGACCTAAAAGATGAAACTACAAAACACACATTAGAAACATAAATAGAAGAAAAATTAAAGCAGCAATGTATAAAACCCGAAAAAATAGAAGAAACGTGGAAGACTCTCAAGAAAGTCATTAAACAGTCAGCAAATAAAGTACTACAAGAACATAAACGGGAAGATACCAAAGCGTGAATAAACAAGGAAATTCTAGACTTAATGAAAGAAAGAAGGACATACAAAAGCGACACAACAGAAAAAGGGCAGAAAATATAAAGAAATATGGAACAGAGTAAACACAGAATGTCTAAAAGAGAAAGAGCGATACATGGAAGAAAAGTGTCAAGAAAAAGAAGAACAGGTAATAAGAGGAAAACATGATCCGTAAAAAACTTCTTCAAAGAACCTAGAAAGAGACAACAAGGGACAGAAAACAAAACTGGTCAACTAATGTTCGAACCTCGCGAAACAGTTGAGATTTGGAAAGAATATATAGAAGACTTATACACTGACGAAGAAGAAGAACTAAATAGATACATTAAAAGAGACAAGACAAGAAGATGAACGAGACGACACTACTACGAAATCAGAATACGAAAGGGTCGTCGCAGATCTAAGAAATGACAAAGCCCCGGGAGTGGATTCAATACCGGCTGAGATAATAAAACAAATAGGAGAAGCAAACCATGAAACTAAAACCATGCACTAAAATGTGCAAGAGTGGAAAAGTACCAGAAGATTTCAAAAACAATATAATTATCCCAATTCCAAAAAAATCTCAAGACTACAGGACAATAAACCTAATATCACACGCTGCTAAAATACCCAGCAAAATAGTACAAAGAAGAATAGAGACAAAAATAGAAGACGATCAGTTCGGGTTCAGGAAGAAATCGGAAACAAGTAAAGCAATATTGGCATTGCGTTTGGTAATAGAAAAAAGGATACGAAAAGGGAAAAACACATCTGGCTTTTATAAATGTGGACAAAGCCTTCGATAATGTGGAATGGTTCACACTTTTCGAAATTCTATACAAAATTGGAGTAGAGGAAAAAGATATTAGAATAATTTACGCCTTTTATAAAAACCAGAATGGAGAAATACGGATGGAAGCAAAAATTAAGACAAGCATGTGGTTTATCACCGCTGCTTTTTAATGTATACATTGACTGTGTACTTAATCAGTACGATGAAACAACAAATATGGAAACAAAAATACAAGGAACAAAAATCGCCATGCTAAGACATGCCGACGATATGGTAACGCTAACCGAAAGTGAAGAAGAGTTAAACCAAGCAATGAGAAAAATGGACATCGCCCTGAGACAATACAATATGAAAATGAAGAAAATAAAAACGAAAGTAATGGTATGCAGTAAAACAGGCCGAGAAAAAGCAGCAGTATCTCTAGATGGGCAGCAACTCCAAAACGTTAAATCTTTCTGCTACCTGGGAAGTATAATTACTAAAGACGGAAGAAGCAGGACAGAGCTTAAGTAAAGAATTGCTCAAGCAAAATTAGCTTTCAATAAAAAGAAAATCCCGATGACATCAAATAGAATATCTCTTGCACAAGAAAACGACTGTCAAAAGTGTACGTTTGGAATATTGCGCTATACGGACGCGAAAGCTGGACAATATCTCAAGGTGAGAGAAAAAATCTAGAATCATTCGAATTACGGTGCTACCGGAAGATGATGCAAATCAGTTGGGTAAAACGAGTAAGCAATGATGAAGTATTAGGAAAAATCCAGGAAAAAGAAAAAACTCTGTGGAGATACATCACAAAGAAAAGAGATACCTTAATAGGACATACACTAAGACACAATACTAGAGGGAGTGGCATAGGGCAAAAACGCACAGGGACGACCAAGATTACAATATACACCGCAAAGTATGCAAGATACAAACTGCCAAACATATCAAGAATTTAAACGGCTGGCCCAAAATCGCCATGCATGGTATACACGGTTGCAACAAACCAATCGAGAAGATTGATGACTATGGAGAAGAAAGCAAAAAATATAAAAACTTTAATCTACCTAGGTATATTTTAGAGATCCACAGCTCACTTGAACAGTTACGGCCCGCCACCGACCTCTTTCGAGTGAGCCGGTATGTCCAGTTTGAATCCTGCAATGGACACATTGACATTTGTAGATGTCATGTGCTAGTCATTGACTTAGAGACCGCATGTCTTTCAAAACAGTTCCATCACCATCCGTGGATTCAAAATAGATGAAACAAAAAAAAAGTGTACTATAAAAGATCTTTGATAAACAAAGAAAGATAACTGCAAAAGAAGGTAATAAGCGAGATGGCGCTTGACAAGAAATCATAAGAAATTTAACACTGTTAGTACTTTAAATACTGACGGGCTATATACTGCTGTTTCGGACCTTGGTATGTATGTATGAGCGGTTTTAGTTCTCTAGACAAAAGAAACCTAGGACGAGTTGTACCAACTGAGTTCAATTTTTAGTCAAAATTTCAACTTGGTATAACTCGTCCTTACAGTTTGACGCGAACCACGATTCTGTCATCCAAAGATAAATTTAAAGAAATCGGTTTACCCTACGTTTCGGGGACGTATCTATCCGAGTTCTATCAGTACTTTGCCAAACTTCTTCTTTAACTTCGAGAGGAACAAGACTATTGACTTTGGGTGTATGTTTCCTTGCCATGCTCTCCTGGGCGTCAGCTGTCTGAACACAAAGGGTTTGTATAATGATAATATAGAAATTTAAATTACTAAGAAAATTGATGATAAATAAATAAAGAAGAAATACACGCCACGACATCCCACGACCTTAGAACGGACCCATCATGCTGGTTCAATTCGCCGACAACACCGCGTTTTGGGCAACTTCGCTCTCTTCTGTCGCCGACCTCGCGTACCTAGAGTCCTGGCTCCAGCGGTGGAAGATCAGACCAACCCCAACACGACTCAGGTGATCCTTTTCAAATACCCAAACCTGTGCACGACACCGAGCCTCTTCAACAACAATGTGCACCTCGAACTGTGGGGTAGTCGTCTCGGATTGTCTCTTACCGCCACCGTGTACCTGAGCATCACGTTTTCGAAAACCCCAAAAAACCAAGCGATGCTACATCCGCAGATGCCACCAGCGCATCGTCATCTTACACTTAGAAAACTTTTGTCCGCTACGTTCAGGATTATCGTTTCATTTGACTCATGGAATAGCTTGGCCGCGTGTCGGTGATTTCTTCGACTGGATAGCTTCCATCCTCCAGGGAGATTTGCGAGCTAGCCGAAATACCTTCGGTAGACGCCAGACTCGACTTTCTGCGAAGCGATTTCGTGAAGAAGGCCATCGAGCAGAACAGAACCGCCGCTCTCGACATCCTAAGAATTCCACTACGCCACATTACCAGGAAACCCAAAAGGAAGCTCAAGCACTCTCTAGCCATTATTCTCGTCCAAGCTCCCCGACGACCTCCAAGACATCTTGAAGAGCACCCCGTTGGCTACCACGTAAAACAATTCCACACCTGATGTTCAAGACACCCATTCACTAAACCTCCAAACTTTTTCCTCCCCGCCACAATTCTGTTTTCAGTTTCAGGTATCACTAAGACTCCGGAGGCCAATTACATGAAGGAGACCGGGTAGATTAGAGCGCCTGCGAGGTGGATTGCGGTGCACTCGTAGTATGATTAAGCGTGGTTGCCCTTACATGATTTGACTTTGAAGAAGAAATGCAAAAATGAGCTGGCGAGAGATACGTAAAAATACAGGATTGCAAAAGACTAGAATTCGATGAAATTCTAAGAAAGATCAAAAACATTGCTCTACTTATTTGAGATTAAAAATAATTGTTGGTTTTATAGTGAATATGCAGAAACGAGAATGAGCAAAAATGGCATGAACAAAGCATCGGCCAAACACATAAGTTTGTAACGGTTACTTTTCGCTACCGTTCCATGGTTGTTTAATCTGTGCTTTTCGGGTATCCTCGTATTTTTTTATTAGCTTTTTTCTCAATACTCAATTGGACTTCACACTGAAAGGGTAAATAAATTTGTTTTTAGGTCCTCTTCTATTTTATTGAAATCAAGTAGGATTGACAAACTTTGCAATTTTAGTAGTATAGCAAGCAAGACGCACGGTATAATTATTTAAACGTCTAGTTTGATTTCTCTTTGTAGGTTGTGGAATTTAAACAGCTATTGCGTGCTACTTCTAGTAAATGGTATTTAACCCTAGAATTTGGTTAGTAAAGAGTTATATTTCATTGTTGAGTCTTGATGAATTAGAAAATTTTATTTCGTATTTGTTCCTTGGTGGATGAAATTACAATGTGACCAGTTGATGATATTTTGTTCGTTAATATTTCCTCATAGTTTACTAGTTGGTTTAAGGAAACTTACTGAAATCTAGGAGGCCTAGGACCACAGAGATCCTAGTTAACTAGAGTCAATTTTAATGATCTAAGTTAATTCGAGTCGCCTAGCTTTGAGGGTTACGTTCATACTTGATGGTAGAGAAGATGGCCGTTCGATGAACTTCGTTGTGTCGGTCTCGTTTACATATCTGCCATTTATTCCTCTGTCTCATTCTAAAGTCTTGAACAAACCCATAGAGAAGTGGAGGAATGGCCTACCTGTTATTAAGCAGAATCTTGTAGTCAGACAGCATAATATCTTTTGTAGTGTCTATTAAGACGTGCTTGAAGATGCAAGAGGTTCTGCTGTCCCTTATTGTCCTTCTTTGGAGGTCTATTAGCATCTCCTAAGGTAGACAATCTAAGCAGCTTACTTCTTTTCTTGCTACAAGTTTAGAATACTTCTGAAAAGAAAGTTCTGTTCAGGACAAAAGGTAAACCCAAAAAAAAGACAACAAGATGCTATAATTAAAGATGCCCAAGAGAGCAAAAGGGAAGGATACATTTTTTAAATATTGGAAAAAAAGAAACGTCAAACAAAATTGCCTATGTAGTGTTTTGCCACAAACAGGAAATTGGCAAGACAATTTGGCAAAATTTGAATTTGGTAATGCAGATCACAATTAGTGTCAATTTTTGTGGGTGCAAGCTTGCATCCTACTTTTTGCTGATTTTGATTTAATTAAATATAAAATTTTTATAAACTATGAGATGATTTGATCAACTTTTTTGGCAAGGAACTAACTTTACAAAACGAAATAAAATTTTCTAAATGTATGTATGCATGAAAGGCAAAGATAAAATAAAACTCTGACAGCAAAACTTCTATTTTCAAGGATGAACAAGGAATGTTGGAAAATCTAGTGTGTTCGCCTTTCTTTTTAATTAAATTGTTGAGGATAGAACTGCTCAGCTTAAACGTCAACTTTATTGAAACTCGAAATAAACTAAACACACTTGCGTTTGGGATACCTTTGTGGAGAGGGGAACTCTACCTCGTTCATTTATTTATAGGTGCGTGTTAAAGTGCGTGGCTTTTGGAAGTTATTCCTGAAATTAAATTGAAGTAATTAACACCTGACCTTTATTTTGTGAAATCTGATATTTTGTAGCATAAAGGGTTTGCATTGCGCAAACCTTTCAATTTATAAACAATAAACAGAACTCCTTATTTAATTAAAACTACTTATGCACGCTTGAAAACTTAAAAAAAAATGTGTAATTACTAAATGATTACGTTATTAATATCTAGTTAAGTTTGAGCATGAAAAAATTGCTGTACAAAGTGAATTTCTATTGATTTTGTTATTATTTGCTCTCCTCTTTACATCGACCATTTATCAAAATCTTTATCATAAAGAAAACTCCATCATATCGTACAGGATACAAAAAATGTTATCCTTTACGACGAGATTTCAACGAGAGAGTAAAAAAGCTTCAAGGGTGAGAGACCACATGGTGTGTGTAACCGCGGGAAATTAAAGTGCTTTTCCCCATTTTCCCCACATACTTCGCTGAGCAAAATTCGACGGAAAGTCCCTCTTTCTTTTTCAGTCACATTCTATAGTAACGACATCATTCAAATCGCGTCATTTTCTTCCAGGTGAACGAAAGTGAGCCTTAAATTTGTTTTTTGTTTGGTAAACAAAAGAAAATTTTCTTTTGTGTTTTCAGCTTCTTTTTTAACTGACACCATTTATCCATTTTATGTCAAGTAAAAACAAAGTAAATTTTTTATTGTTGATCTTTTTAGGATATTCTTAGTATGTGTGTGTGTTTTTTTCTCTATTCTTACGATAGAAAGTTCCAGATGAAGATTTATTACCTGATTTATGTCTATATCGTTGAAATAAAGTCAATCTAAATGTATTTACAGGATAAAAGTTTTAAGATTTCTACTTTCTCACACTTTTAAGGATGAAACAGTGGATTTGTGTTTCAGCCTACTTTTTAATGTGATTCATGGTTTACCTCTTCTTGTTTTCACTTACACTTTCATTTGTTTATTTCAAAATAAGACGTGATTGTTTTTACTGATTTTCTTTGTAACAGGATGTATTTTTATATGGTGTGTACGAAGATATTTGAGCATCGGAACGAATAGTAAATTTTTTTTTATTTAATTTAGATTTTTCTAGAATTATTATTTTTCTATTATTATTATTATTTTCCTTCAGTTCTCTCTATTATTATTATAACTCCGCCGTAGACGGTCCCAAGCCCGGTTGGGAAAGGATGAGGGATCCCAGCAGTAACCTGAGTGTTTAGTGAGTTTGAACGTCTCAGGAAGTAGAAGCTTTAATATCTAGCTACAGGAGGAGGCAGCCCTCCACTTGGCTAGCATACTGCGGGGCCAACCCCCGCATACCCCAATTTTACCAATTACAAGAAGACAGAAAAGCAAAAAACCCCGACGATATACAACGGCAATGACTTGACGTGGAAATGGACTTTTGAATATAGAATATGAGAAGTTTGTTGGGAAAGGAGCAAGAGCTTCTGAAAAACGTAAGAAATTTTAAAATTTCAGTAGTTGACCTAACTGAAACTAAGATGAAAGACAGCGGGTGCAAGCAGCTGACAGATAGTTTCCTACTGTTTGGTACACAAGGACCACACTAAGAAAATGAAGGATTGGAAATTTATTAATGAACGATTGATGTGTTTATCACTTGACGAGGAAGGAAGAGCAAAGTTTACTACAACAGTTGTTGCTTACGGACCTAATGAAGATGATTTGGTCGAGATAAAAGATGAATTTTACCAAGAATTACAGACTATTGTACACGAAAAGCAAAATGACTTAATTGTGGTTGGAGACTTTAACGGCGCTGAAGGCTATCAGAAAGTCTTGGGACGATTTAGTCAATCTGAGAGGAACGGTAATGACCGGAGATTACTGCAGTTCTGTACAGCTAATCAGCTTGCATTACGTAACACAATGTGTCCCCATAAAACTATCTACAAAATCATGAGAAAAGTAGTCTCAAGAGAAAAAAATCCATTATCGATTATATCCTAGTAAAATAGCAGAACCTGCCGAAAATTGGAGACATTAGGGTTAAAAGAGGTCCTGAGATTGGAAGCAATCACTACCTTTTAGTGATGAACAAAGCAATCCAACCTATGCAGAATGAAAGAAAGAAGAAATAAACAAAAGTGATTGAGAAAATAAAAGTTTGGAAACTGAAAAGCTTAGAACAACAAGAACAATTTCAAGCCAAAATAGAGGAAAACCGGAAAATATTCAAGGCTAGAAAGAGGAAAGCTGCCTAGAAGTGGTCTGAAATACTTTCAAGCAAAAACAGCTGAGAGCCGCAACAGACGTTTGTAGAACAGTGAAATGTTGCTGGTGGAATGAAGAAGTAAAGGCGGAAGTTAAATTGAAGAAAGAAAATTCCTTATGCTCTGAATGTAACTTTCCTTCATATATGTTGGATTTGCACACCATCCTGTATTGCCCTCCGATTAACCTCCCACCTCCAACCCATACGCCAGTCCCTCTGCTTCCTTTAAACACACCAATACTCTAAGAACATTGCTTTTGCGCCGGGACCAGCAGAAGATCTAGGCTGTTCTCACCAAGATTTTTCTGTGGTTTCTTTTGGCGATAAAGGCAAATGTCGGAACAGTAACAGCCCACGGCACACCTAGACACCCACACCCCTCACACAGCTCACTACACAAATACCAAAACTGTTCTGAAGGAACCGTTTTGCTCTGTCCTGCATCTTCAATTACGTTCTTACATTCAACGCCGCCACTGACTCGACGGGCTGATGGATGTCCTTGGACATCCGGGCGCAGCAACAACACGAGCCATCGAAAATGCCACCAACAGACCAACCCACACGAAGCACGCTCCACTCCATCAGTCTACATCCTCCGGGCCACAGAGAGATTTAAGTTCTCTAGGGCCAGCCATTTTCGGTGGCATTTAGCCTTGAACGGCAAAAATACAAAAAAAAAACACGAACGGCAAGAAAACACCTACTCAAACAGGAAATGGACTGTGGTTGAAGAATCAACCACTAACACTGCAGTGCGATGCTAATATTAGCCACAGTTAGCTTGTGGAGGCAAGAGTTGCACGTTAGGTACATTTTCAGCGGTAGCTATATACTATAAGCGCCCTTATTGACAGTGGTCGAAATTTCAACCATAGGCCTATAAAGGGCTAAGTTTCTAAAAGATAAGGATAGGAATTTACTCACTAAAAAGGAAGATATAACAAAACGATGGAAGAAATATTTCTGCGATCTGCTGAACGAAGAATGCGATGCATCTCCGACGGCCCCAGTACCAATCACAGTTAGTGAGGAGCAGAAGAGCATGTTCAACCGAACGCAGAAATCACAGAAGAAGAAATGAGGAATGGCGTGGGGAAAGGCGGCAGGGTTTGACAAAATAGCACCGAAAATAATCAAGAGCATAGGCTCAACTGGTAAAGACGTGTTTCTGAGAGTATTGCAACTCGCATATAGTACATGCCAAATCCCTAAAAACTGGGAAATATCCGTTATAGTGCCTTTTTTTAAGAAAGCAGAAAACAGGGAAGGTCCAAATCACTGCAAAATCTCTTTCTTAAGTATACCCGGTAAAATGTACAGCAAAATTCTGGAATCGCGTTCAAGATCATAGGTAGAACATCAGCTGCACGAAGCACAGGCTGGATTCCGTCGAGCCAGAAGCACGCAACGCTTGATTTTTACATCTAGATAAATTAGTGAAAAAGTTATAGAGTACGACAATAAACTTCAAGCTTCTTTTATTGACCTGGAAAAAGACTGTTGACCAAAGCCTTAGAAGAAGGAGTCAAAGTGTGTACAAAAGTTTTAGGAATTGTGCTAGAACCGGAAACCGGAGTTCGACAAGAAGATATTATCTGCTCTAGTTTACTTATAATTCTAATGGATGATATTCTAAGAAACTGCAAACGCTTACGCAGATACTTCGTTGACAACTGGAGATTAAGAGCGATGAATATAAATTTTTTGCTTTACGCTGACGATTTGGTCCTGTTGACAGATTCAAGCAAAAATCTCCAGTTCAATCTTAATTGTATGACATGTTACCTAAACAGTAGGACTATGAAAGTTAGTGCGTCCAAGTCCAAGACACTGGTTGTGTCGAGGAGACAGATCACTGAATGTAGCAAGGAAAAATGTTGTATTCGGTTAACTCAAAGTTTCTGCAAAAGCGTCAAGTATCGGAGGAAACGAAAATCTCAGTGTAACACATCGTTCAATAAGTCCCGAGACTAACCCAGAGATGGTGCTAGTAGTACCAAACTAGCCACGTTTCCCTAGAGTGCGAACCTTCACATGAAACGTGTAAAAATATCGCGTCGATTGGACCACAAACAGCAGAGTTATCGAGGTTAGAGTAAAGTCACTTTGTAATTTGTTTGAAAAATGGAACAAAGCGAGTTTCGCGTGTTGATAAAACATTGTTTTTTAATGGGTAAAAACACCGTAGAAGCCCAGCAATGGCTTGAGAAACGTTACCCGGACTCCTCTCCATCCAAATCAACGATTTGTCGTTGGTATGCTGAGTTTAAACGTGGTCGTACGGACACAAACGATGCGGAACGTTCGGGTAGGCCATTGGAAGCCGTTACACCGGAAAATGTGAGTGAAGTATTCAAAATCGTAATGAAAAATCGCAAAGTAAAGGTCCGTGAGATTGCAGAAATGACACAGATATCATCTGGAAGCGTATTTACAATCCTTCATGAAAAATTGAGCATGAAAAAGGTTTTTTCCAAGTGGGTGCCGCGATTGCTTTCAATGGAACAAAAACAGCAACGAATCGACGATTCAGAGAGCTGTTTATCGCTATTTACTCGCAATAAAAAGGATTTCCTGCGTCGATACGTGACCATGGATGAAACATGGATACATCATTTCACTCCGGAGTCGAATCGGCAATCATCTGAGTGGCGCATGGCTGGCGAAAGCCGCCCAAAGCGTCCAAAAACGCAGCAATCTGCTGGCAAAGTCATGGCGTCTGTTTTTTGGGATACACATGGCGTCATTTTCATTGACTACCTGGAAAAAGATAAATCGATCAACAGTGATTATTATATTGACTTGTTGGTACGTTTGAAGGAGGAGATCGCAGCAAAACGACCGCACATGAAGAAGAAAAAAATCCTTTTTCAGTAAGACAATGCACCATGCCACAAGTCCATGAAAACAATGGCAAAAATCTACGAGTTGGGCTTTGATTTGCTTCCCCACCCCCCGTATTCGCCAGATTTAGCCCCCAGCGACTACTGGCTCTTTGCTGATCTCAAAAAAATGCTCCAGGGAAAAAAATTTGGCTCGAATGAGGAGGTCATTGCCGAAACTGAAGCCTATTTTGAAGCAAAGGATAAATCCTTCTATAAACATGGTATAGAAATGTTGGAAAGGCGTTGGAAAGATTGTATCACTCTAAAACGAGATTATATTGATGAAAAAAAAATGATTTTTGAAAAAAAAAATGTTGTTTTCGTTGTTAGTCTCGGGACTTATTGAACGATGTGTTATAAGTCAACATTTGTTCCAACTCTAACTTATCGCTGTGAGTCATGGGCACTTATATCGAAACTCAACGAAAGAACTAGAAGAGACTAAATCTGACTAAATGTGAATTCTGTGATTGATTTAGTCCGACGCTCCCAGCTAAGGTGGTTCGGTCATGTTGTTTGTATGGAGGATTCTTGATTCCCGAGGCAGGCCAGGATCCAGGCGACCACGAGGTAGATGCAGAGTGACCTGAAGGACAAAATCAATACCTTGTTGCCGAAGCATGGCACAAACTGGTCAAACGCTCAAGTGGAAGGTGTTCTGTCACCGTCCTATACCTGACGGTAAAAGAGTCACCGACTAAGTAAGTAAGTAGCTATTATTATTATTGTTATCTTTCTCGAGTTGTTCACTCTTTAACATCCATTATTTTTTTAAAACTTTTTAAGTAGATTTTATCTTACTAAGAGTTTTTCAAGTTGCACCTAAGTTTTCCAATGTCGCGTTGCGCTTCTTAACTTCAAGACCACCAAGTTGCGTTCTACAAGTTTACAAGTTTAATTTTATTATTATTATTATTACTATAACTAGTTTTTCTGAGTTTTCCACTCTGAACATTCATGAACATTAATTTATTATTAATGAAGGGTTTTTTAAATTTATATTAAAACTTGCACATGACTCGAGTTTACGTTTTCCAATGTCACGTTACATTTTATGAGAATGTGCTTTGTGGAATTTTACAATCTGTAAATTGTTAACTAAATTAACTATTATTAAGCTTTACTAAAAGGATAATCAAACCTTGTTCTTCTACTTCCTTTGGTTTTCAAGTTTTAATTAAATTTAAGAAGTTTGTTTTTCACGTCTTACCGGCCACTCTATTTATGTACTAAATTGGAAGCTTCCACTATCAGATTAATTTAACCGAGCCGATGAATCAATGAATAAATATAATTAACAGGTTCACTCAAACGTATTAAATTGGATTTTAAAAAGCTGTTCCATAATCCGTTTTAGAAGGACGCGTAAAAATACAAAATAATTAGTGCTGTAGGATAAAGCAATTAATTTAGGGGTCGTTCAATAATTAAATCAATAAGTTCAATTATTGTTTAATAATCTCGATTAATAGCAAAGTAGAATAAATATTGCATGCAGTTAACCTTCTGAATATTATTTATCTTAATTTGCAATTCGATTGTGATAATTGCATACATAATACAAAGATTATGCAATGCTATAATTAATGATTAATCGATTTAAATACACTATGTACGCTGAAAGGATATGATTAATAAATTAAATGCCTGATTTACTTTTAGTACCGCTATAGGAGATTTAATGTTACGATGCGAAATTGCCAGACTTGGCAATTGTAAATCTTACGGATCTTCTTTGTAGTTTATTGTACCTAAGGGATATTAATAAGATAAATCGATGAGGCCTTTTCTTGTTTTCTTATAATTAAATGTTGAGCGGAAACACAAAAATATTGAAGAAAATCTGATTTGTGGCTATTTATTGTTTTCTCAAATTTCAGTGTTCTGTTTCATTTAAAGGTTTATCATTAGAACCTTTAACAATTTTACAAATTGATTTTCAAGTGTCAATACAATTTCAATCCATTTGAAATTTTATTTACAAAAATGAATGCAAAATAGCGGATGTGCTATCTTCATTATAAAAAAAATAACTGCACTACAAAGACATTTTTCCCACACTAGTAATTTACTACATAAATGGAATACTTTTTATAAAATTAACAAGCCAAGTGTTGCATTTTATAATCTCCCACATGTTGGAAAAAGATTAAAACGGCAATAAAGAAAGATGAATGCTCGGTTCTCTTTGTTCACAAGAAAAGTAATGGTTTAATTTAGAGGCAATTTGCGAATCTTGATAACAATGTTTCAAAGAAGATAAAAGTTTAAAAGGATGTGTTGTACGTAAAATTACACATTATAAAAAGTAATCATAGCGTAACTAACTTGAATTGCGAGACAAAATTATATATATGTTTATGTGTGTAATATTGTAATGCATGTTTAAATTGTATGCATCCTACACATTCATGCTATGTATGTATGTATGCATCCAGACGCTAATTAACTAAACAATAGTTTTGAATTTCAACGTAACATGGACGAATGCGTTTCGTTTATGTCGGAATGATTATTACATTGTAGCGTTTATGGATAATTTTAGGGGAGAATTTAAATTGTTGGGAATTATTGAATAACTGTACAAACGGTTTAATAAACCTCTAGTAATACATACAAACGAATAACAATACGCATCAATTTGTTAAAGGAGAAAATAAAAACCTAACTCGACATTCAATTAATTCATTTTCATAATGTTGATAGTTTCTAATTCAATTTTTTATTTTCCATTTTTTTCTTTTTGAATTTATATGAAATTATCAAATCAAATAATATCAAGGACATAAAAATTAAAATGTGTCCTTTAAAATTAATTTAGCTTCAATAGTTTCAGAATACGATGTTGTTGTTTTAACTGAAACGTGGTTAAATCCCTCAGTTTATAACAGCGAATCATTTTTTATTAGTTTTACCTTAATTACCTCTACATAATTAGCACTTTGAGAATGGAAAGCAGAGCCCAACCCGCGTTTCTATTTAATTCTCTCAATTAAGAGAAATAATAGAGAGCGAAACTCGACCCCTCCTTGTTTTAGCTCTCTTAGAGCGTGATGCCTGGGCGGGTGAATATCTAAGATAGCCAGCGCAACCAAACGGTTGGTTAACTTACTTATTCGGAAAGAATGCAAACTCCAGTTAGAAACCTGAGCCCGAGCCTTCTCAGACCTGTCATTCATGAAGTCATTTTGTTCAACATTCTTACCTATAAATTCGAACTTCCATTTACGTCCAATCTTCCTCCCGATGGCAACACTTTCAAACAATTATCAACAGCATCAATAACATCATCCCACCTGCTTCGGACACCCTTTGACTACTCTAACGCTCCAAGGCCATTCCATCAGTTGCCTCTTTGTCGCCTTCACAGCATTAACATGTCAACACAAGTATCAATTTCAACATTTAACTTCACTCACCAGCCAGAGAGCTGCGTCTCAGCATCATTTACACCATTCCACTAGGCTACAGAGAAGCTTTAAAGCACCTAAAGTCTCTACTTTCCTCGAAAAGTGAAAAATTTCATTAATCATTGTCTGAACATGAACTTGGGCCATCGCTGGTAAGTCGTGAGAGGTGATAGCTCGACTCTTATTTGTATTATCCTTTCGTAAGAAAGTTGATTGAAGGCGAAGCCCAATTCTGCCCTTTAAATACCAGACCCGTGTTTGTAATTAGCTCTTTAAAAATGAAAGGCGACGCCCGAAGGGTTAATAAAGAGCGAATAAATATTTTATTGGTTCACAACACACCTTTCTCCAAGGATATCATATATCTTGTCAAGTTACCAAATTTCTTTTGAAATACGCAAATACCGCAGCTTTCTGCTTCGGATCTACGAGTTCAGTTTTATGAAGCTCCGCCCGGGCCACCACTGCTGACGCCCATGGGAAGAAATATCCCTAACCTCATTCATACAAAAGCTGTCTTTTTAGTATTGAATAGAGCCGCATAGATGGTGCTACTAACCTAAATCCAAAATCTTATCGAGATGCGACCACGGTAAATTTTTAAAGTTAACAAGTTGCCCGAGAAAATTGAGTCGAGAAAATTTTTGCGCAATAATTTTTTACAACCTTCAGAGAGAATTATCTCAACAAAAATATCTCGCCGAGTTGGTTTCTGTTTTTGGTGCTGCAGCATCACATTAATCGACAATTTCCCTTCGGTACTACAAATCCCAACGTGAACGCACCAGTATCAGCAATGATCTCAGGACAAGTCCACCAAGGAAAGCAGTCACCCAGAAAAACATCGATGTTATGCACCAGCCGATCAAGAAGGATCGACACGTGACACATCACATTTCAAATTTAACATTTTAAAGACCTCAATTCAAAATATCCTGCATGATAGATTAGGTATAAGAAAATTAGTTTCCCGATAAATCCCGCAACTGAAGAACAAAAGACGGTTCATGTCAATTGGTCCCAAAACACTTTAAGCTGGTTTATTTTTATGAATCCAAAAATAGACGTCAATCCTCTATTTGGGTGTTTCAAGATGAGGAGTATCCAACAAAGGTTATCCGTTTCCGCAATGTGACAAAAGCAGGTCATATAGTTACAATTTCTTTACAAGATAGAAGAACGGTTAATGCCAATAGGTATACAACCGTTTGTTTGCCAAAAGTAATCACCGTGTTCCGAAAAGCCAACCCAGAACGACGACTCAGTTGCGACGAAAACAATGCGAGTTCACACAGCTCGAAATAAAATTGAGCTTTTCGAGCATCAAAACATCCAATTATTTAAGACCTAAGTCCCACCGATTTTTCTACGTTCCTAAGGATGAAGAATTGACTGCGTGGTCAACGGTCGATGCCTTCAAAATGACAATTTAACTGTCCCAACTGAAGACTGGAACAACTGCTTTAACAATTGGCTTGAACGAATGCAAAAGTGCATCAATCTTTGTGGAGGATACTTTGAAAACCAATAAAGAACTTTAAGTTTGTTTTTCAACATTGGAAGAGCAGTAAAACAAGGATGCCTATTGTTCTTTAACATATATGTAGAATATAATTATGGTCGTGTGTTGCTGAGAAAAGAAAAAAAAAGTGAAAATTGGATACAAAGATACTTACACTTACACGATATAGGGAACGAGTTTGGGCTGAGGAGAAATGTAAAAAAAACGAAAATGATGAAGATTGGAAGGGAGGACGATATGATGGTAAAGATAGACACAGAAAGAATTCAGCAAGTGGGCAGGTATAAGTATTTGGGTATAGAGCTAACAACGAGCTAGAGAGTGAGAATGAGATAGAAATAAGGACTGCAATGGGAAAAGAAGCTTTTTGAAGAAATGCAGAGTAATGCCAAGTAAAATCAATTTGGATCCAAGGAAAATATTGATAAAGAGTTTTGTGTGAAGTGTGTTTCTGTATAGGAATGAGATATAGACCACCGCTGAAGAAAGACAAAGAAAGGATTGCTGTTTTTCGAGATATAGTTGTGGAGGAGACTATTAGGCACTAAATGGACAGACCGGGTAAGAAATGAGGAAGTTTTGGAGAGCGCAGAGGAACGATTGGATGTTGTAAGCAAAAGGAAGCAAAACTGGATATAACATGTACTGAAAAGGGATTGCTTAATGAAAGACGTCTTAGAGGGTTTTGTTACAGGAAAAAAAAGAAGAGGAAGAAGAAGGTTTAAGATGACGGACGAGATGAAAGAGGAAAAAGAGGGATATGTTGGCATGAAGAGGAGAGCACATGAGAGGGCAGTGTGAAGAAATCCCTGGGAAGGACCTGTGGAAACACAGACAACTTTTAATGATGACCGTTTGTTTTTAAGGCTATATGCATTATTAGAAAGACCGTCTTCATATTAGGTTAATCAGAGAAAAATTAATGAAAGACGAAGTCCTACCTGTCTTTGTATTTCGCTGTCTTAAAAGGCTCATATAGAGCAAATGTCGATCATGAGCTACCGAAAGTGACCTGTTGTAGCCCGTGTTTGTAATTACCTTTTTAAAAATGGAGGATGAAGCTTAACCCCCTTTCAAACAAAGATTCCAAGCAGTGATCGTCGCAGTACGTCACATCCGTTTTTACTCCAAGTGCCTTAATACAAGTGTGATAGCCAGACAGTAAGCTTGGGGTTTGGAATTTCCGTTTCGCTAAGCTCCCTCTGCCTGGCTGTTTTAAGAAGGTTCATAGATAGCAAATCCAAGTTTGTGACTAGCTCTTTAAAAAAGGACAACAGAGCTCGACACGCTTTCAAACACAGGACATTTTGATTAACTTTCCGTTTCTACTCCACGAGGGTTAATATAAGCGAAGCGAGGCGGTATTGGGAAAGTCTGGAGGTTCCGTTATACAGAGCAAGTCTATTAATTTCAGATTCTCGAATAGTCTTGTATTGTTGCACAGATAGGCTATAGTAGCTTTAATGATTGTGATACTGCGGTTTGAAAGGCAAGTAGAAACCATCACACTACATTTCTCAAGAATAAAACAAAGATGGCAACTTCTAAAATGTCAATGGCTCTAATCCGTGGCAGATAGTCAATGGGCAAGGGGTGCTAAGAACCCCCACGAAGAAAGTTAAGACCCACCCAAAAGTGGAAACACAAATTACCAACTCTGTGCTCAGGATTGAAACGTGGAATAATAAATCACTCTTTGAAGCGGGAAAACTCATAGTTATCAATAAGATGAAAAGAATGAACATAAACATCCTTGGAATTAGTGAGATAAGATAGCCTGCATCAAATCAAATGAGAATTGACGGACACACAATGTACTATGTGGGAAATAATTAACCTCATCGCTATAACAGAGTGGCAGCAATAGTAGACAAGAAAAGTAACAACTCAGTAAAGAAATTTGCACCATTCTTAGACAGAGCTACCTTACTGCAGATTAAAGCCTATCCTAGAGACATAAATATTATTCAAGTCTATGCACCTACTACAGAAAGACCTGACACCGAAACTCATCAGTTTTACTCTGAAGTCAAACAACTGCTTAAAATAACAAACCAAAATGAAGTCAACATTATTATGGGTGACTTCAATGCTAAAGTTGGTGGAGGAAAGGTAGAAGATATTTTAGGAAAATGCAGTCTGGATGTCAGAAATGACAGGATGTGATCTTATCGTACAGTTCTGCCAAGAAGAAAAGCTAATGATAGCAAATACGTGGTTCCAACTACCTAAAAGAAGACTATACACTTGGAAAGCGCCAGGAGGCAATAAGGACAACATTATAAACAACCAAATTGACTTTGTATTAATAGATAATACAGAAATGGCATTAAAGGAGTCAAAACGTATCTTGGTGGAGAGATCTTAATCCAGTCATAGGCAGACTAGAAATAAGACTAAAGAAAATACCGCACTATAAACACATAAGACCAAACTTTCAACTAACTAACAGAAGACCCTGTCGAGAACTCACAGGATGCTATCAAAAATAAAATCTGCCAAGTACAAACTGAAAAACTCAAACATGACCAAAACAGCATGATCAAAGGGTGGATGACATCGGAAATCATAGAATTAATAGACGAGAGAAGAAGTTATTAAAACAGAAATGAAATCAAATACAGAGAGATTTATAGAACTATAACTAAATCAATAAGGAAAGCAAAAGAGAAATAGATGAAAGAACGATGTCATGAGCTACAAGAGTTGCAACAAAAACACGATCATTTTAATGCACATAAAAAGCTACAAGAAGTCACAAAACAAAATAATAGAGTTTCTCAACCCTACAAGCTGAAAACTAATGGTAGCCAGTTAATCACCAACCAACAAGATTTAGAGAAAGAGTGGCTAAGTTACATTCATGGACTGTTTAACGATACAAGAATAGATCCAGAGGTACTTGACCAAAGTGGACCGCCACTAGAGATTCTAACATCTAAAGTTACTCGTGGGATAGAACGTGCAAATACTCAAAAAGCGGTAGGTCCAAAATGTTAAAACTCCTAGATGAAGACAACATCAAACAACTAACACAACTGGTAAACAAGGTATACAAAACAGGAGTTATCCCCAAAGATTGGCTTACATCAGTGTTTATTCCAATTCCAAAAATAAGTGGTGTCCATGAGTGTTCGCAGTTCAGATTGATCAGTTTGATGAGACATGCAATAAAATTGCCCTCAAAGTTATTCACCAACGAATATAGAAAATGCAAAGAAAACATTAGTGACAAACAATTTGGGTTTCGAGAAGGTTTTGGCACTAGAGAGGCACTATTTAGTTTTACACTCCTGCTCCATAGATGTAGAGATCAGTTCCAAGACTGATATTTGCTTTATAAACTATGAAAAAGCTTTTGACCGGGTTAAACACACTGAACTGATCAATTTGCTTAATAATCAACAATTAGATTGCAGTGACATCACATTAATTAAAAATTTATATTGGGAGCAAACAGCGTCAATTAAACAAGGCGAAAATGTTAGCAATATTAGGATACATCAAGGATGTATACTTTCTTTTTTCCTTTTTAACTTCTATTCGGAGAAGGTTTTCTAGGATGCACTTGAAGACGTCAAAGAAGGTATCAAGATAAATGGAAAGATTATTAACAATCTAAGGTACGCTGATGATACCGTGATTCTGGCAAACAACTCAAAAGGACTACAAAGGGTAATGGAAGCAATTACGAAGGAGGGTGACACTCTTGGTCTTAAAATTAACACCAAAAAGACCAAAAAAATGGTGATAAGTAAAAACTCGAACCTACAAGCCAACATCCATATTTATAATAAGCTAATCGAAGATGTTGCTAGATTCAAGTATTTAGGTTCTTGGATAGCAAAGGACCTTGACCCAGAAGTCAAAGAATATAAGATCCGCATTCCTTAAAATGAAAAGCCTTCTTACAAATACAACCTTGTCATTGGATATTCGATATCGCTTCGTAAAAAGATCAATTATTCAATTCTCCTATATGGAGTGGAAACGTTCGCCGTGGGTATGAGGGCAATGAGACGACTGGAAGCGTTCGAGATGTGGGTCTATCGAAGACTACTGAAGATATCATGGACGGAACATATCTCAATTGCAACGGTGTTACGGAGAATGGGAAGAGACAGGATACTTCTAACAATTATTGAGAAACCCAAGACCAGTTACCTTGGCCATATTAGAGAGGACGAAAATATGACTTCTTAAGATTAATAATGGAGGGGAAAATTGAAGGAAAGTGAGGACTAGGGAGAAGGAGATGTTCATGGCTTAAAAATGTGAGAGACTGGACAGGTTTAAGTACACAAGCACTGTGTTTGTGTAACAGCAACGGTGTGGTATGATACGGTGGGTGCATAATGGTAACGGTTTGCTCAGTTTATGCCTTTTAGTTTTCTTCTCTGATTTCGGCTGAAGTTTGGTGAATAGTTAACTAACGGTTTTATGAATTTGTTTTGTGATTGTGCCAGCATTAAAAATAGCAGTACCTGGATCTCGTAACCTTCGAGCAAGTCGGCGTCGAGACGCAAGGACAATCAGAGGTTTTAAAATTAGTCAAGTTGGCTAAACACTTGAATTTTCTTTGGTATCTAAAAGTGAGATCTAGAATCATCACAACGCAACGTTTAACTTTGATTATCTGTTTTAGGTTTTAAAACAAAGCCAGAAATATCTTCGTACTTCTCGTAGTTAAATCTATCAGCGCTACTGTTACATGATTACGTAATTCTATTGTAAGCACCTGTGGTATATCGACTTGATAATTTCGAGAAATTTTTATTTTCTATACTTTTATGTTTAATTTACTTTGAATCGTTTTGTCCTAGGAAATATTTAAAAAATTAAAAATTTTTCAACAAGCAGGCGCTTTTTGCAAACATTGTTTTCAAAAACTCTTAAATTATGCACAGACTTTCTTACTATAATACTGACGATATTGCACGAGATAAGCAACAAATTGCAGACATTCTCAAGATTAATCTCAGTGAAAAGCCAGAGATATGCCGTTATTTATAAACGTTTAGAGAAATAATTAAAAATGCCTGATAAATAAACTCGAAGGCACCTGAAAGATTAAAAATACTAAGCATTCCTGATGGGAAAGATTTTATCCTTTTGCTGATTCGAAGCGTGCACTATAGAAAAGAAAGAGAAAAAAAAGAAGGAAATAATCTTGATATTAAAACGGAAAACCTTTGAACCAGGTAAAACAAGGGCAATTTAACCTGTGACCTAGAAGCAGGTTGAATGGAATATCACGTTGAAGAGAAAGATGGAGTTTAATAAATCAATCTGAAACGTCGGTATTTCCAGCGACAACTTGGGAATTCGACTAATACATACACACGCGTGACTAGGAACTTGAAATTACACAGTTATTCTCGGATACAGGAAATCAATGTATAAAATACACAAGAATGCATTTTTACTGCAGAATAAAGTTGAAATTTGCCCGACGGATACAGCTGAAGGTTACTTTGAAATTTATTCGCTTCATTTCGTTTCGTTGGAAACTTTTTCTTTTTTCAGAATAGAAAAGAGAGAAAATTTAAATTCGTTTTATTATCAGATTTTATTTTTAAATTCAATTTTTAAATAAAATATTTTCATCACGACTTTATTTAAAATGTTTTCATCACGTTCTTATTTTCTTATTAGATAAGCAGAAGAAATTGATTTATTATCAGTTAGAAACCAGGCAAAGAAGATTAAAAAAATTGCCAGTTCCTCCTATAAATAAAATTTAATCAACTTAACATTTGTTTGTAGAGTTTTAATAGAGGCAATTAATCAAGTTCTTGCAGCCCCCAACCACTATAACACATAATCGCTTCACACTAATCACCACCATCATCTCGTACATTGTTTTCAGGAGTATCTTTCAATGTCAGCACGAATAGGTTTTATCATTTTTTGTGATCTGAATTTATCAAGGTAAAAAGTTATCCTAAATGAAATCAAAAGGAAGTACAGACGTCACCACCTATACGATAAATTTCATTCAGTGTGCAGTAGGGGAACAAAAACCTTTCATTGTTCTTGTGATGTGAAATCATCCGTTTTTGTGGCGAAAAAGGAGTGTTTCAAAAATGTTTAGCTTTTGTTTCAAACTTCCATTCGGAATTTACAGATACGTACATTTTGATATTAAATAGTGAATATTACAGTTTTTAAATTTTATCTTGAAAAGGATAAATTATTATAACAGATAACAAAACCAAGATGAATTGGTGCAATTATTGTAATAACTCAAATCTTTGTAGAGATAAAACGTGAAAAATTAGGAAGAAATCCCGGAAAACTTTTAATCTTGTGTGTATCATCATTAGTATAAATGTTTTCATTGTCAATTATATGTTAGAATGAATCCCGAACTAGATATTCGGCAGCCTTAGGCGTAAGAAATCATAGAGAAACTGCACGTTCCATTATTGAACCAAATTGTGCTTATTTTGTTCTCTTACAGACAAATACTCAAACGTATTGATTATTATACTTTCCTTAGATCAAATAAACACCTATCAGCGATGTAATTGTCTTTGATTGGACTTCTACCGTTACGTATTACGAATTTAAGACTCATCAGTGACGTTTTTCCTAAATACAGAAATTGATGATAAATTGCTAAGATGCTCCAGAATCTTTAGTATACTTACCCATTTAACTTAAGATGATGTTGGTTTTAGTTTTTGGCATGGAGGAGTGTCTTGTAATACTTTTCAATCTAGTCCAAAAATATCACCTTTGATCTTGCAACTTGCTGATTATATTGTGTCATCAGAGATAGAAGAGACTGGACTTTTCAGATGAACTACTTAAGTACTCATCTCTTCTGACCGCTTTTTCTTTCCAGTTTTGGACCTTCATACTCTTTAGATCTTCGAGTACACTGCTGTGCCATCTTTTTCAGCCATTCTAACTCTTTATTTGTTCTCTTCCTCCATCCCTCATCGGTGTTTATTCCGCCATAAATGGCTCTTAGCATTTTTCTCCCTCATCTCCCCATACCTTTTTCGTCAGCTTTTTTCATGACCCATGTCTCGCAGGCATACGTTGCTGTTGGTCTAATAACACTCCTCTATATTCTTATTTTTGTTTTCCTTGATCCATACTTTGATCTCATCAGTGCTCTTAAAATTTCATATTTTTGTTACCTTTTGCTATTCCGCCTTTAATTTCTAATTCTTCATGCCCTTTCTCTTTTATTACTACTCCTAGACACACAAAACTTTTAACCTTCTCAAATTTGTATTGTGCCCCTTCAGAGGTTATGAGCATCAAATGGTCTTCTTCTTGCTGTTGCGCATCACCCATTACCATATATTTTGTTTTGTTTTGGTTTACTTCTAAACCAAACTTTCTTGCCTGGGCTTCTATCTTTTTTACAATTCTCTGCAATTCTTTCTTCGTTTTAGCTATCACAGCTAGGTAGATCATCTGAGAAGGCTAAACCTTTGTGGTCATTATCAAAAATCGTTCCCTCGACTTCAGTTTTGGCTTTCCTTATTATCGCTTCTAGAACTAAACTGAAGAGGGTCTTAATTCCTTATTTAGTTCAAATTCTTTTGACTTGTAACTTCTTCACACTACTTCGTTTTTTGTGTTGTTTCATTTTTTTAGCCTGATCAGCTTTGAAGATGCTCCTACATAGCTCAACGGCTGGTACATCTTCTCCCTATTTATCCTATCATTTATATTCACCTAAAACCGGATTTGCATACTCATTAAGCCTGTCTCTTAGTACCCGTGTCAACATTTTGTAACAGCTATTCATCTCTAGTTTTCACACATCAACTTGTTCTCCTTTTTTATAGCTAGGGCATATAAGGGCTTTGAACCTTCTCTCTTGGCATTTCTTCTTGTTGTCATATTTCTTTCATAAGGTCATATAACTTCTTTTGTAGTAGTTCGCCTCTTGCCTTTAACATTTCTGCAACTATTTTATTTTCGCCAAATTGTTTGCTGTTTTCAAGATTTCTCATTATATTCATGACTTCTCTCTCACTAGCCATTTCGGTTATTATTGCATCTTCATTAAAAAATTGTTCTTCTCCTTCTTCTTAATTGTTGTATCTTCCATTTAATAATTCTTGGAAGTAATCTTTCCATTTTTCTTATATTTATGTAGTCTACCTTCTTCTGTTCTGATATAGCTCTTAAAGTTTTGATATCCTTTCCCTATACTTTTCGCCTCTTGATAGAACGATCTTCTTTTTCTGGAATGTTTCTTCTATCTCCTGCAGTTTGCTTTCGTTGTATTGTCTCTTTTTTCTTCTATATATCTGTTCCATTTCTTTTCTTACTCTTTAGTACTCGTGTTTTTACAGTCTTCATCGAACTATTCTTTATTTTTTCTTTCCTCATTGCTTTTTGGTATAATCTTCTTATTTGTTGTGGTTACTATCTCTTCTATCTGTGCCCATATTTGGTCTATTTGATAACTATGGTCCTGGAATTGGAATTGGATTGGAATTTTCTTTGCGCCAACCTGCTTTTAAACAAACAACAGTATTGCATCATGACATATCAAGAGCCTAAACAAAACTTTTTGTCTGCTATAATCTTCGCCGAAAATTAAGTAAAATGGTTTCCAGCACCGAGAGTTTTGGCGTAAGCTCTAGAAGATAACCAGAGCACTGTGAAGCCCTCAGATCCAAATAAATGAGTCTCTGTATCATCAAGGATTGGCGAGTTTGGTGTTACGAAGGGCACGTTGTGCAAATATGCTTCTCCCTCGCCTTCACCCATTGGTAAGCGGCTGGACCAATTCCGGGGGTGTTGTGCGAGGACGAGGAGCATACAACCACGAGCAAGCTGGAGCTCGACCTCGACAGTCGAGCTCAGATACTCGAGTCGTACAGACTCTGCACTTTCCGACAAGAATGTTTCGGCGTCATATCACGTCTACCAGCTCAGCACCGAGAAGCCGCTCAAGGTCATACTCCGGGGGGTGCCAGAGCCAATCACAACCGAAGAAGTACAGGAGACCTTCTCAAATAGAGGCCTTCCTGTTACGTCAGTACACCGAATGCGTCGCGGCCCGCAACGTGTTCCAATCTCTTTCGTCCTCGTCCTCCTGGACAAGTCCATCAAAGAAGCAAAGAACATATACCAACTTAAAGACATCCTCTGGCTGAGAATCACCGTCGAATCACCGCGCAGCAAACCAACTACAAACCAGTGCCACCGCTGCCAAAGGGTCGGGCACTCGCAGCGCTGCTGCAAGGCCCCACCGCGGTGTGTGAAATGCGCCGGACAACATCACATCGGAACCTGCGTAAAGACGCGCCAGACGCTCGCCACTTGCGCAAACTGCGCCGAGCCTCACCCTGCAAACTACAAGGGGTGCCCCAGGCACCTTCGAGTAGCGCGCGCACAGACGGGCGATGCATCCAACAACGCATCCCAGAGCAGGGGCCCCACACCGCCGAGACCCCAATACACGCAACCAGATCGAGCCAACATTCCCGCTGCCAGCGAGGTCAACGAACCAGCCGCACCAGCTAGGCTCTCTAAACTGGGCGATTTTTCTGGGCGGCCTGGACTTCTCCAAACTGATGACAGCGCTCAAAACACTCGGCCAGAAGCTCTGCGAGGCCCACGGTCTGGCAGAAATGCTGACAGCAGCCGTAAACTTCATTCGAGACGCTCTGGCATCAATCAACACCTAAGAAAGAAATGTCCATCCAAGGGACAGCTGTCGTAGAGCAGACACAAAACCCACTACCGGTAGAAAAAACTGAATTGGGAGACCATGTCTCGGTATTCCACCAGCCATTATTTTCAACGTTCAAGCTTCCTTCACGCCTCTCGACAAGTCTACCTAGAACCTCGAAATCCTTGACAAAAGCTTGGCGTTTTATTTTAAAGAAATCCTCTAACTCGATAAAAAATCCTAAAAATTATAAAGGAGATTCTTGAAATCAGTAGAAGAAATCCTTCAATAGTGAAAGCCAGCCACGATCTTCAGCTACCACCGTAGCCTCCATCAGCATAGGCAGCCGCAAACATCTTCGACACGTTGCTCCGACCCGCTGACCACGCCCACCAACGTTCAGACCCTGAGCGAGCCGGTAACACCAGGACACCAATTAGCTTGTGAAGATTCTAAATTACAGGAAACTCAAGAGATTGTCAGTGACTCTTCACCTAAATACCAAAGCTGACAATAAACCCGTAGGATGCTCCACAATTCTGACCTGCGCTTACCCATTTAAGACAGGGAAATCTGTTTCGACCGATAACCAATTGCGGTGACTACAGGATAGCCTCTAGGACTCGAATGAACTATAGGATAAGTAAGATTCTTGTCCCAGCAGTTCCAGCTAAGTCAAATCTAAAAACTCATCTAATCTTCGAATCTTTAATGATACTGTTACCAATTAGATAGAACGACTCAAAAATTAATTTTTTTGTGATTTTCAAAATACCTCGATCCTGTCATTGGTATTCTGACATCACAACTTTTGGTTTTGGTTAGCACATAGAACAAAAATCAAAACTGGGGGTAAAGAACGATATTGATATCTGATTTGTTTATGCCAAAAGGTTACAAGAGCTTCTAAAAGATTAAACTTCGGAAAAGCTGCGCATTTTGACAAGACCGCAACACTATTTACTTGTTCTATCAATTTTATTGGCAAACATCATATACCAACAGATGACTATAAATTCGGTAAATATTGGGGTGAAGAAGTAAACAGCAGCTGCAATCAGCGTTACCAGTGCTGGCAATAATCTCCAGATGTGACAATTTTACAACCCGGAGTTTGCAGATGACCAGATCATCTTATCTGCGAATAAAGCTGAGAAGAAATGAGTGGTGGTTTAGGAAGTTTACTAGAAGGTTAATAAGTACGAAGAGACTCATACGAGAACCGGTCACTTACAAGGTGAAGGCAGAAAGCGAGTTAATAAACTACTTGGGGTTGGTGATTAACAAAAGATTCTTGTTAAAACATTGTAAAGTGTAATGTTATTTTACACAATTGCATACATATCCGGACTCTTGCTAAATTGCTTATGTTGTCAAAAAAATTATTCTTTCAAGGTTTGTTAAGTTTTAATTACCATGTGACGTGCCTTATTTTAGTGCAGAATTGTTTTTTAGACTTCTAAACATTTTTATGGTAATATCAATTCGCAGAAATCTTGTTTATGTTTTAGCATTTTTATGTTCAAAAAAAAGGCTGGTTTACATTCGAAGTATAAAAGTTAGTATTTTTTCGTCCGTAATAAGTTTCATAATACAGGGTATGTCCGGCTTTGGTTTTTGGTCATCTTGAGACGCTTATGCATTGAAAACTTTTGCGTCCCTCAGAAAGTGTTAGGTAGGTCGTCGCGGCCGGACTCGTCAGCCCGCTTGTTTCGTCTGTTAACACAAAGTTATAAGATACAGTGAATTCAATTTTTAAGTAAATGATACAGATGAGTCTATAGACAGAGTGATATTTTGTAAGGAGTCTATATACAGGGTGTTATTCCTCGAGGTACTTATATACAGGATGTTGGCCTACGAGAAGCTGTGTGCTCTAATTTAGTTTCACATATGTAACTTTTCTTGTAATAAGCTCCTAGAGAATCTCTGATTTCTTTTCTTTTGAGGAAATCTTAGCTGGTATCCTTATGGTTTAAAAAGACGTCAAACGTCTCGTCAGCTGTCTAGCTTAACTGGAAGAGATAACATTTTAAATTATCTGCTTTCTGAATGTGTCGGCCCTTTCTTTTAATAAAATTCCAAAGCATCTCCAAAATCCGTGCTGAGGAAGTCTTCGCTGTCACCCTTTAGGTTAAAGAGCTCAAGCGTCCCGCCTAATGGTCTAGCTTAACTACAAAAGTCTCACAGAACTACTAAGAACGTATGTGTTAAGACTCTTAAGCAATCAACGAAGAGCAACCGGGTTTATTGGTGGATTGATCAAATCGCACAAGCTAGAAGAGACTACATTTCTGAATTAGGGCGAGAAAAAAGAAAGACCGATTAACGGCAATAAACATAACTGGAGCTGGAGGAGGATTATCTTGTAGCCAAAAAGAAATTAAGAAATCTAAGAAACAGCATTGGGATCGTATATGCAGCGAGATCGATCAAGATCAGTGGGAACTCACCCGCCATCTCAAAAAACCACAAGCAAATAATATGCCGATAGAGATAATAATAAATACGTGCGGTGAACTATTCCATACGCACGATGATGCACAATGGACTAGGCGAGAGGGCGGGGAAGTGGCCCAGCTAACTATGGAAGAAATTACCGCGGCGGGGAGTAAAATAAACCCGAACAGTATTCTTGCTGAAGTTGCTAAACTGACAATCAAAGAACATCCTGAACTCATTCAGGAAACTTTTAACAAGCTTATGAAAGACGGCATATTCCCGACACAGTGGAAAGAGGCCAAACGAATCCTGCTACCGGATAGTAATGAACAATCATACTGGCCGCTATGTCTACTAAATACCTTGGGCAAGCTGTACGAACAGGTGATAAAACCCCATTTAGAAAAAGAGTTAGCAGCAAAAAATGACCTGTCAGCAGGCAGTTCGGTTTTTAAAGAACAAAATCCACAAGTGATGCAATTCCAGAGGTAGTGACAGAAGGAATACAAGGCACACAAGAAGACTCTTTTCTCCGGTTATTGCTGATGTTAAAAATGCCTTCAATTCGACAAACTGGATAACAATTATAGAAGAATTAAATAGGAGGACAATATCACCGTATCTGATAAACGTCCTACAAAACTATCTACACAAGAGATGTATCATTATCACAGATAAAGGGAATAAAGAAACATAAAAATAAACAGTGGTGTTCCTCAGACGTAGAGCTTATTGGATTTGCCAATGATTTAGCTGTCGTTGCAACAGCTAAAGAGGAAGAAGTTTTGCAGCGTGAACTGAACACTACCTTAGATAGAGTGGCAAGCTAGATAAGGGATAATCATCTAACTCATCTAGCTCCCGAGAAGACCGAGGCGGTTATACTAGTGGGTGCAGAATAGTGGCCCCGTTAAGCTTCAAAATATGTGGCCAGGACATAAAAATTAGTAATGTAGTGAAATACTTGGGGGTACCTATAGATAAGAATATTTCGTTCAGCGAGCATATTTGTTAGATTGCTAGAAAAGCCAACACCCAGGGTAGTTCAGTAATGAAATTATTGCCTAGTATAAAGGGACCTAAACTAAGGGCAAAGAAAGTACTGGAGGCGGTCGCACACTTGACCAAAAGGCTAATCCCAAACATCACTAAATGGATTAGCAGGAAGTATGGGGACCTAGACCATCATACCACACAAATAATGAGAAAGCAACTTATGTAACTATGTACCAGACGACGTTGAACACGCAGTCTTTGGATGCAATAAATGAACTGCAGAAAGGAATGCAATAGAGCATGGGTTAGGAACTCACATAACTCCCGACAACACTGTTGACCATATGCTCAATAACAAACAAAATTGGGATAACCTAACGGGTTTCTTCCGTAAAATAATAAAGACGAGATTGATCAGCGAAAACGCAGGAATTAACCAAGCATGACAACTCCCGCCAACAACTACACGCTACACAACCATGGTACTCACAGGCAATACCTATGGGTCTCCCTGGGCATCTCTTTACATTAGGCAAAGGGAGGAGGTTTTAGTCCGTAGGCTACTGAGAATCTTCCCAGTAGAGTCAGGCATGCGATGCTGTATGGGCGATATGGTATCCATGAGGATTTCCTCCTTCCCTCGAAAAGAAAAACTTAATGGGAGGGTAACATTTCAAATTACTTGCTTTGTAAACCTATTGAACATTTTCTGGTTAAGGTAACCAATTTCTCAGTTTGGAGCATTTTGGTATATTTTGTTGTGATTGCAAACAATAATTTTTAATTTTTATACTTTAATTGCACCAATAAAATTATAATAAAATGAGAAAACCAATTTCTTTCTGTTACGCTTTATTATCATCTTGAGAAAACGAACAAAAATAAAATCCAATTCAGTATAGATATCTACTATAGCGAAAGAATCCTTACAATTTTCTAAAGGACAGAAGACCCACTATATGCGGTAGAAATATCGAGCAAAATACGGTTTTATAGCTATTGTGGAAAGGCTTAGATGTTGTACAATCCGTTTAATGGATCGATAAGGGTTATTTTTAGATTTAATTTTGCTAGACGTATACAAGAGTGGTAAATATAGCGAAATTCCTAATTCTCTCTACGGCATTTATTTATATTTTATATTCCAATAATAAACGATTATCCTTTTAAATCTGTTAGAAGATTTACAACAGCACAGCACGCATATTTTAATCGTACGTTACAAGAAAGGCATATTAATCTTTCTAACGATTTTTCTATTATCAAGAATTCGTGTTTTACTAATTAGTATGCAATTTTGCATGCTAGATAGTTAGTAGATGGTTAATCTATTCCGACAATCTCGATTTGGCGCCGGTATACCAACGAAATAATAATAAATTATCAGTTAGCATTTATTTGGCGGAACCAAAAATGCGTGACAACAAAAGCATCAATCAGTGGTCCACGTATCAATTACTCATTGCGTCACATCCTTGTGTATGTATGTATTATTGTACGAGTTGTGCAGGAATGCACCGGTCTGTTGTTGTATGGAGGCTGTGTGGTCAATAAAATTGTGTTTGGACAAGGGCTTTACAGAGGAAATACTTAGCGTAGGCAGGTACATGCATCATTGCGCTAATGAAATCCAATTGTAAATTGAAACGTCCAAAATAGTATAATTAATTTATTTTTGTTCAAAGTTAAAATATATTTACAGTTCTCCACCCTTTTCTGGTGAATTTACACAAAGAGCATGTCAAATCTTATGCATTTGTAATCACACAGCATTAGATTTACATTTAGGGACAGATGCGGTCACCAGGACGTTAAGGGATTCCTAGTGGGCCAATGGATTAAATGCTCGACGCACGGTGTTTGCGGTATCCACTAAACAGTCAGCAAGGGTTTTAAACAAGATTTTGGTAATATTCATTAATTCTTGTTAATTCCCTCTCAGGTTAACGGTTTTCAAATATTAGAAGGAATCCGACAAAATGGATCAATCAGAATAATTCGGGATTAATTAAAGTTTGTTTGTAATATGTTGAAGTTTTGACAACTTAAATTTAGAAAATTGCCTTTTTGGGACTTTTCTTAAGAGAGTTTGATGAAAGAAGTTTCTTTTATAATTCAAACCATAGTGCTACTAGGTACAACCTTGTCCACTAACAACTAGGATTCAATCGTACAGATAAAGGTGCATCTGCCAAATTTCATTTTCCTACTTCTTCTGGTTCTCTATTTGTGAAATTTTCTTGTCCAAATCTAAAATTGAAAATAGAAAAGTTAGAAAATAGTATTGTTACTTATAATAATTGGTATCGCACAGTTTAAAAAAAAACTTAAAACCAAACTACTCTGACTCCTTGATTCCGGGTGTTAAGGTTCAGATACTTTTTCTAACCTGTCTATCAAAAAATAGGATATTGGTGCGTAGTCATTGAAAAGCAGTCTGATGTGTGTACCTATTAAGCTCCCATAAGACCAATGAGAAACAGAGCCTGATTTTTGAGTTTCTATTTAGCTGTTTCCAGAAGATTAATGGACAGCAAGGGTCCATCAGAGGTCAGAGCCCGATTCGTGCTTCTATTTAGCTCTCCTAAGAAGTTTAATGGCGAGCAAAGTCATCGCAATAGGTTCGTTGGAGGACGAAGTCCTGACCGAATTCTTACTTAGCAGCAATCTTAAGAAGGTTAATCGACACCTCCGAGGGTTCGTTGGAAAGCAAAGTCTGATGTGTGAACCTATTTAGCTCCCATATGAAGACCAATGAGAAATAAAGCCTCATTCCTAAAAATATTAATGGAGAGCAAAGCCACTTCAAGTAGACTTTTCTCTTAAGGAGGTGAATGGAAGAAGCTTGAAAAGCGGAAACTGATCCGTGTCTTTTGAGAACGTTAATGGAAATAGAAACTCAACACTTGACTACAGCAGGTAGTCTGTTGGAGTGTTCTTATTTAGCTCTTGTAAAAAGCCCCGTTTTAGGGTGAACCCGACACGAGTTCTTATTTGCCTCTCTTAAGAAGGTGAATGGAAAGCAAAGTTACTACTTAGCTCTCTTAATAAATTCAATACAAGGCGATGCCACCGCAGAGGACTCGTTAGAAGGTGGAGTCTGATTCGCGTACGTATTGAACTTTTTGAGAAAGGTCAGTGTAGGACAAAGTTTTACTTTGGACCACCGCATATGATTTGTTAGAAGGCAGAGCTTTATTCAAATTCCTATTTAACTCTATCAAGGAGGGCTTGTTGGGAGGTACATTCTGACCTGTGTACATATTTAAGCTTTTTTGAGGACTACACATGGCTTGTAGTAGGGAGGAGACTGGCTAGAAACGTCCTGTTGAAAGGCGTAACCCGGCACATGCTTTCAATTAGCTTTCTTGAGAAGGTTGATAACGAACAAAACCACCGCAGGTGGTTTATTAGAGAGGGTGCAACCCAACTCGTGCCCCTATTTACCCTTCTTGAACAGTCTAATGAAGAGCGAGACTTGCGCAGGGGAGACGTTCGTCTCAGCCAGCCATGTTTCTATTTAGCTCTCTTATAAATGTCAACGGAGAGGAAAGCCGCTGCTAGTGACCAGTTGGAAGGCACAGCCCGACTCATGTTCTCAATTAGTTTTTTTTAAGAATGTTAATAGTGAGTGACACAACTGCAGGTGACCCGTTAGAGAATGAAATCTGATCATTGTATATAATATTAAAAGACATAGAGGACATCCGAGCGGCGACGGCGGGGTGGCGTCGCCAAAGGTTTGTCATTGGACGCATCGGATACTTTCAAAGAAACCAACGTCTCGCCTCTTAATCTTACTAATGGGCCTTATAGAGTTGCACGGATGCTGTGACGTTGCCGATTATTAACACGTTGACGAGCACGACGGCTGTAGTCGTTATTTCGGTGAGTTTCCAACTGGACATGCCAGCCACAGTCGTCTTACGTTTTTAGACTACTGGGACACTTGGGTAGATAAGACCATATAATACAATGCATTTCACGACTGCAACAGGCTCACCCCCACAACGTCTAAAAACGCAAGACGTTTGTGTCCGGCATGTCCATCTACAAACTCGCGATGCAACCGGCGGCGTGTCCGTCACCGTGTTAGACTTGTCACGATAACGATTGCTCTAGGACGACACGTCGTATAGAGATGAAGGTTTTTATAACAAAGACGTCTTCAAATCGCAAGTTTCTTGATGGTAGTCTGTTGTTTTCACCTTGGACATATTCTGCATCTCAGAATGCGTAGTCGTATCGACTGAGTAGCCAAAGCTATTTTTGTATTTAGCTTTTTAAGATGGTTAACGAGATTAGAGCACAACTTGAGGTTCCAAAGGGCGTAGTCCGACCTGTCTGTAAACTGAATCGTGTTCCTATTTCGCTCTCTTAAGAAGGTTACTGTGTTAATCTGTTTCTAGCCTAGGTGGCTAAAATAAACAAAAAATGTGAAAGGCGGGGTGTAATCACGGAAAGCTACACGTTAGAAATTCTCGTTGAACGGTAGAAGCAATGAAATTGGTAACATAAATGGAGAAGTTTATCTGATGATTACCACTTTCAACTGCGGTCACTACACAAATTTTACATTGTTGTTTGTACAACGCTGTGAGGGTAAGCATTGCTTTGACCGTTTCTGAGGCTCGCGTTATTTGTATCCTGAGCATCTCGCTAAGTTTACTAGAGAGAAACCAGAACAAATGCAGTGAAGCCATGCAGCTCAACTGTAATAACTGGGCATTCTGTCAAAGTGCATCTAGTCGAATTAAGTGCGTGGTGTTTAAGAGCACGGGGTCGGTACAGGCGTTTTACTCCCTACTGGCAAAGCAACGCTACTAATGCGGGGATTAGAATGCTTTGATCATACAGTAGCGCGTAAACAGGTACACTGAATAGTCTGAGATTCTTGGTAGACGTAGTGTTGCTTTCAAAGTGTAAGTTCAAAGTAAGTAAACGGAAGTACAATCGAAGAAGGCACATTGAAGAACGACGTCTTCCTTTTACTCGTCCCAGATGAGTCTTCTTCTAAGACCAACTAGCCCAACAAAATCGGTCGAGAACGGTAACAGTCTTAGATTGTTGATGAGCATACGCTTCTTTGTAAGATGAAGGTTTTCGCCACGCTATCCACCGATCTTCGTGAATGTTTGTGAAGGGTATAAGAGGATTGATCTTCTATTATGAAAGAAGGAGACAGTACGAACTTTGTTGCTTTTTTTTAGTGATCCTTATGGAGATTGAATGTCTCTTTTAATAGCCGCGAAATCTGACTATAAATAAAAAATCTCGAGAATTTTCGTTTCTTTTCATCGCCGACTTCCACAGAGACAACAGTAAGAAGATTAAAGAAAGAAGCCTTCGCCTTAACTTTGATTTGTTCCCCCAACCTTGTGTTTTCTTCAAGCATTACCCTTGCAGTTCCTTTGTTTGCTGAAAAGCATGAGTAAGAGCAATAATTACCGAAGCTATCAGGGACGCAACCAGCTCTTTTTAGGTCACTCACCTAACCCTGATTATCCAGCCGTAGCGCCCTAAATCGAGGCTGCAAAATAAACCCACAGGTCTGAATTAGACCCTCAGTTTGACGTCATCAATTGCCTCGATGATTTTGACAAAATTCTTCGCGGTTTCTGTAACAACCAACGAATAGCGATGTACAGTCTCTTAGTTTAACGTCTTAGATTTGAGGCGTTGGTTTGCACTTTTCGTAGACTTTCAATTTTGGCTTTTGTTTTATATACAACAACAATACAAATAATTACAGAAGAAGACAACATTTAAATAGCAGAAAATCAAATTAAATCACGACAAACATGTTAACTGTAAATTTGCTTAGGAAAGAACTGCTTGCTCAATTGGTAGAGCATTGGTCCGTAGTGGTATAAATAATGTGTATTCGATTCCCACGCGTATTCTAATTTTTCCATTATAATTTTACAAACTTTTATGTAATAATAACAAGTTGATCGTTTACTATTTTTAAATCAAACATTTCTAAAAGTTTCATATTTGGTAAGTTTCTTTCATTAAATTCTGTTTATTAAAGTGAACAAAGTTTAAGTTACAAAACGTGTATATTGTGTTCATAATTACCGAACTTTTCCGACTGAAATCTTGCGTTAATTTGTTTGTAAGTTTCCCATTATACATAAAAGTTATTCTGTCTGGGCCTATTCCGCTTCTCGGTTATAACTTGTAACTTTACCATCTTGAATAAGAATCAAACTTGTGACGTTATTAGCGTATCTGCAATATAACGATAAGGCATACAACCATAGATGAAGAAAGGTAAAGGAAAGAAAGCAACTTATCGAGAAATGGATTACGTGACAATACACCATACGTCCTGCCATTTTCCTTTAACCGTTTACCATTTAAGGAACTGCTTGCCCATTCTATTCAAATTATTTGCTTTATAGGGAACAAACTCATAACGCAACTATTTTCCAAGAATTAATATTTTCAATTTAGTTTTCTAATCTTTTTGTTTAAAAGTTGCCTTCGTTTCAGTTTTTTCCATTAAAACTATCAATCCACGAGCAATATCATTAAAATATCGGGTTTGCACTGCCGAGCTTGCAACAGCATTAGAGTGGAGTGATGTGCGGTTTTAAAACGTAATTTACATTCTAATTGCCATCCAGCTTAATCGATAGCAAATGAACTGTAAATTTCGTTCGTGTAATACGTAATTAATAATCCTTCGTGCACTGCACTAATCCATTAAAATCTCTGCTTATGGCTTAACCATATAATAGTTAGTTCGGCTTTGTGTTTTACACACAAATCCACATACACACAAGGTTATTAAATGACATTTTGAAATGAATCCCTCCAGGGCGCACTTCTCTGAACTCAAAAGTTTGATAATTCATTTTGTTTGACTGCTAATTACAAATCACAAACGTCATTAATTATTTTTGTGTAATTAATGCTGGAATTCAACTCTTAATTGTAAATAAGCAAAAATCAAATATTCACGTGCAAATAATAGGAATCAAAATTGTTTGCGGTAATTAGCGGTTGAGATTTTAAGGGTACTGGCAAACTAATTATTTTCCGGACGCATTAATTTGTTTCCGGGAGTACCTATGTCAAACAAATAAAGCTATATTGTCACATTAATACGCTATGAAGTTTATAAATGGTCTTGTTATACTGACGTACAGTTTAATTAGTTTCTGATGTCATTTTACTTGTCTATGTATATATTATTATCATTTGAAGGTTTTTGTAGCTAATTAATTCTTAATTATTGAAGGACATTATTGATAATGAAGACTTTTTTTATTGGAAGTAATTACTTGAAAGCATTCAAACAAAAAAGTCTATTAAGTGCTGTAATAAAGGGAGCGTATAATTAAATTTACATTGACAGAAGAGTGATTCAGAAGAAAGAATTGATAGTCACTTAAATGTAATTGAAATGTAATTGAAATTGATTTGTATTTTTCATGTTTTGTAGTTTCTATTAAGTCCTACTAGTTAACGTTTTTCCCCTTTATTTTTAGATTATAAAGAGGTCTAGATTAAAATTCAGCGAGCATACCTTAACGAAGGGATTCTAAGTAGATTATTAAATTATCTCATAGGTAGATTTATCAAAAGACGCTTCAGTTCATACCATACCTGTTCTACAGTTCTAATTAGCTAGTGTTTTACAAGGTTGTGAAATCAAAGTCAAATTCGCAATTGGAGTCGAATCTCAATCGAAACCTTGTAATCACAGTTTTTTCAAGTTTGATTTTATATTAAATTCATTTTCTAGCACAAGAGAATTCATTCTGAGAATTTTTTATTTCAGACAAAAAGCTTTTCCGGTCAAAATAAACATGTCGGCATATTCAATGTTTTAAGTTCGTCCGGTAAAAAAAACTTCCAAAACTTACTCTTACTCAAAGTAAAATTGAGCTTAATATAGCTGTTTGCTAAGTTAAAAACTGGTTTTTCTCACATGAAGGTTACCTTTAAAAAGATACTGTACGGTTAATACACATATGCTATCTGTTTGACTTCTCCAGCCAATTGCAGAGATTTAGAGCTAGTCTGCTGGCAGTTTCTTATTTCTGCTTACGATTAGTTACTTGCGCACAGTCTGCTGAACATATAACCAACATCACAGTTCGGCTTACCTGAAACAAAGAAAATAATATTAGAAATGGTGAGCATATTCCAGTTACAATCTATCGATTGTTTCCTGCCAGTAGGTACATAGAAATTATAAAACCAAGAACTGTACCAATTCGTTTCTTGATCATAAAGGTAACACAAACCTTCCAATGCTGTATTGCTATGTACCTATTGAGAAGAAACAAGTTGCATCTATTTATTCAATCGAAATCTTGCTTTAATATCAAACAAACTGCTTAACTTCAATTATTTTTAGTTGTGGCCAGGTTCAAGTTTAGATTTCTTACATTGCCAAGACTTTTTCAATCGATAATTTAATTTTGACAGATTTAAATCTCATAATACATCTTCCAGGGTTCTAAACATTTGAAACGTGAGATTTACTGAGTTCAATCATGTATTCAGACTAAGAAAATTATAAAGTACAAATGTAACAGATTTCTAGCTCGGGATACTCAAATTCTAGCAAAGTACAACTACTTAATATCAAAAGACTTATTGAAGATACAAACACAAACCAAAACAAGGATCAAAAACAGTCCGATGAACAAATAAACGCAATTACAAGTGATTCCAAGAAAGAAGTTCTAAGAATCCCCAAAGTACTACGGTCTGTCCAAGATTTACAGAGAAGGCGTTCCACTAAGGCCCATAGTCAGTTACATAGAATCACCGCTACAACTACTGGCAGATTATTGGAACAAACTATTGCAATTTCATGCCGAAGAAGTAGAATCTTACGTGAAGAACGCAATCTAATTCCATCCAACTATTGAAGAAAGAAACTGTCCAACCAGACTGTTTGCTAGTCAGTTTCGAATTAGAACTAAAAGACATATCATAGCACTGCATTAATAAAACTTGCTTCATAGACAAGGATCACCTCTGCCTTCAGTAATAGTCAGCTTATTCAAAGGGGACTTAAAGCCAAGCTATAACCACGATGCGTGAATGATAATTTTATAATTTGGAATCACAGAACAAAGCAACTGAATGCGTTCTTTGAACACCTTAACAACATGAACGAGAGGGTCAAGTTCACCATGGAAATAAAAAGACAGTATCAGTCAGTGAAAAAAGGTAGAAGCCTGTACCACACAGTCTGAAATTTTCACCATCACGTAGTCCAGTTTCATTCGATTTTTAGTCATAAGATCACAGAGACTAAAAAAACAGAATGAAAACTAGATGTCAAATCAAGTCGAAATGGCTTCTGCAAGAGGGACTTAGAAAAGGCAGTTGAACCTTCGAGAACACGGTCAGAAGAACAAAAAGAAAAGACGACCACCAAATGAACCACGGACAGAATAAGCAGAATTCTGAAGAGACCAGAAGAACAACTACCATCCTACCTAACCAACCCAAAAGTTATTAAATTGGGGAGTTACGATGAGCAAAAGATACAAAAACTAATAGAAAAAGTGTGGAACGAAGAAAAAATGCCGTAAGCTATAATAAGTCCGATCACAAAAAAGGACCAAGAACTAGATGCAGTAATTACAGGGGTATTGCGCTACAAAATATACTGTACAAGATATTTGCCATATGCCTAAGAAATAAACTATCAACAGAAGCAAAAATCATAATAGCAGAATATTAGGCGACCTTCCAAAAAAGATCTGTGACCGACCAGATATATACGTTGAGCAAAATACAAACAAGCAGCTGGGAACTACAAGTCGACACACATACACAATTCAGCGATTATAGTTTACAAAGAACACAGCTTCTTTCCGCACTCCATTATTTTGGCATAAATAGAAATGACTGCAAAATACAATAAATGTGGTCAGAGGTAGCAACAGAATTACAAATAAATTTAAAGTCAAGAGAGGGCACACACAAGGGGATCCCATATCAATCCTCCTCTTTAACCTAGCTCTGGAGATGGTAATTTGTGAGGCAGCAATAAACAGAGAAGGCCTAATATTCCACAGAAGACATCAATGTCTAGCGTACGCAGATGACATAGCTCTAATAACACGAAGCCAATCAGAACTTAAAGAAGTAACAATACGACTAGTAAAAGCTTCACAAAAGAGGGGCCTAGAAATAAACCAGTAAAAAACAAAATACATGATATGGACAAGTGCCCGGGGAAAAACCATCTCAGGATCCAGATCAACGAAGAGAAAAATCTTGCATTTCGAAGAGGTAGATATATTTGTTTACTTAGGGGCATGCTTCGATAGAAAATCAGGAAATAAATCAGAAATACAAGGAAGAATAGTCGCAGGTAACAAAAGCTCAGACATGCTGAGAGAGATATTGAACAGTAAAGTGTTATCAAGAAAGGCAAAAGAAAAAATATACTGAACTGGAGAAAAGTGACGAGTTGCGAACAGCGGGATGAGAAAGACAGATACTAAGCAGAATTTATGAAGGAAAGTGTGTAGATGGTAGATGATTAGGAAGGAAGAACCAAGAATATTGTGAAGGTAATTAAGGCGCAATAAATAAGGTGGTTGGGATACCTAATAAGGCAAACACCAAACATAACTCCTCGTCACATTTTGAAAATAAACCAGCGTGGAAAAGGAAGACCAAGAATAAAGTGGAAAATACAGGTTCTGCAGGACATGAAGGTTTTAAATATTGGGAATTGGAGAGAAAAAGTATTGGACAAGAACAAGTGGAAGATAATCTCAACCCAAGCCATGGACCTTCTAGGTCTTTAGTGCTTTTATACACAAAATATGAGCAAATTAAAAGAAGAGTGAAAAAATCAAACACCAAAATGCGATACACAAACTCCAAAAAGGGTCATCACTGGTCCAAAATTTATACAATCGACTTTGAAGATATCAAAACAATAGTCAACATTGAACATGTAACGAACACGATAATCAGAGAAGCTATCAAATTGCAAAAGGTTTGAAGATTCCACCAAAAGAAATCCCGAGGTAAGACTCAGCAATAAAGATTTCTTCAACAAAGAGTGGTGTTGTGTGGAAAAGTGAAGAGGTGCCTCCATCATTCTTTTGTCTCCGGAAACTCCCTCAAAAAATGCTTCATAATCGCAGACGGACGATGACGTTACAAGAAGAAATCGTCTTACGGTCAATTGTCTAAGAATGAGTGAGCTTGCTCTATACCCGCCTAATTAGAGCGCGGTGATGCGGTCCTAGAAAGGAAAATACCGGCTGTAGCCCAACCCGTGTTTGCAATTAGCTCTTTAAAACAATTAGTGGACTCTTTTTCGAACAAAGAGGATCTCGAAAGATCAAAGAGGTTAGAAAAAGAGGAATGCTGTAGCGCAACATGAATCTGACGGAGCCGGCGTGTTGGTATAAGAAGGGGAGCTTTTATATGCATTTAAAGGTTTTAAAAGCCAATTTAAGGGCTTCTTGTCTGAGACGCAATGTTCCAAAAGTTGCCAGACACTGGGTTCTCTGCCGCGCACCATCCAGTATTCACATTGCAACGGACTAGTTATGTCTATGACCTTCCCACTTCATACTTCTTCCTACCATTCTACATCACATCAAAGAAACTTTCGCGAACGCGAATTCTGCGGGTTGACCAGTGTCCTCTTGTCCATCTCGATTCATCCAATTAATCATTCAATCATCAGTCATCACCATTCCAGCCTGCTCGCGATCTTGACTAGGAATCTGGGTGGTATACCAACACTGCAAGTCTCACAACAGAGACTTAGATGGATCACGATGCCTTAGAAAGAGAAGTTGTCTACACCTGCTCTCCGGGTATATACTGTTGAATCCGTCGCGCCGAAGCCACCACTTTCCCGGTTAACGTCTCGTCCAACAGTGCAGTGCTCCAGACTTAAACTAGACTAGACCCTTGGATGGCAACCTTAGATATGATAGCTATAAACCAAGATCAGACGCCCACAATCGTCCGGGGAAAGAGCAGATCACATATCGATATAACATGCAGTACCAAAAACATAGCGGGGTACATCTCGGAGTGGATGGTCCCTAAAGAAGAAATGTTAACGAAATATCAGTTTATTGAATTTTCAATAAAAAACGCGGGGACAATGCAAATATCGGAAAAGAGGCAATCAGTAATTAATTAGAACGTCTATAAAATAATCTGAGAAGTGAAAATTATGGGGAATGAAAAACCAGAGCTCGAAAAGATAGTAAAAGCACCAAAAGAAGCATACGAATTTAGCCTGGTAAAAAAGACAGCCGGAAGCAGAAACTAGCGACCGCACTGGTGAAATGAAGAAATAGGAGAAAGAAGAGGAAACTGCCACTGATTTAAAAAAAAACTAACTGGGATGAATAGGAGGGCAGACGTTAGTCAAGACGAGAAACAAGAAATAGCAGCAGAACATAAAAAAGAGAGGAAGGAGGTGAAGGAAAGTATTCATACCTCCAAGAAGAAGCATTGGGAAGAGCTGTGCGAGGCCTTCGAAAACGACATTTAGGGAGACGGATACAGATTAGCCACAAAGAAACTAAGAAACCATAGTGCTTGTGATCTGACAGAGGAAAGAAAAGAGAGATTATTGTTTCTTGGCCGCAAGGGCGCAGGACGGAAGAGGTGCCCTTATTCGCTTTAAAAGAACTGGCGGAGATCGCAGGAAAATAAAATAGCGGCAAAGCACGGCGCCGGATAGGCTGCCAGCAGAAGCCATGAAAGAAGTAGCCAAAGCGAAACCAGAGTTATTGCTGGAACTGATGAACAACCAACTAAAAAAGCAAGAATGTCCAGACAGATGGAAAGAAACCAAGCTGGTACTGGTTCCCAAAGGGAAACAAAATGATGAGAAGTATATGACGTATAGACTGATATGTTTACTAGACACGCTCTGGAAAGTATTAGAAGGCCTAATCAGACTGAGAATACAACAAAAACTAGAAAACGACAACGACCTATCAAAAAGACAGTATGGCTTCAGAAAAGGGAGGTCAACCTTGGAAGCTAATCTAGAGATAAAAAGAAAGAGAAGATGCCCAGCAAATGGAGTGTTATAATCGCTCTAGATGTCAAGAACGCTTTTAAGTCTGCCGTATAGAGCCAGATCATAGAAGAGATGCAGGACAGGAATATGCCGAAATATTTAATAAATACAGTCAGTTGCTATTTTAAAAATAGATGAGTAAAAATAGAGAGGAACAATGATATGGAGATGACTGAGTGATAAGACTGGACTTAGGGGTTGGCGTCAAACAGGTAGCGTTCACAGACGACCTGGCGCCAATGATAAACAAGAACTAATTGTTAGAGCAAATGCAGCTCTAACCACAGTGGAAGAATGGATGGCAGACCACAGGCTGGAACTAGCGGCCAGAAAGACGTAAGCAATGATATTGAAGAGCCTACGGAAAAGGGAGGTATTATATTTGGAGTCCAAGGCACCAAAGTGATACTAGAGAGGTAGCGACCATAGAAACTCTCTGAAACCCCCAAGATAAAGACAAGATAGATGCAAGGAATGTTATGAAAAGCTGGTATGACGTCTTTCTCTGGAGTACCAGCAGCGATTCTGGTTGCTGTGTATTTGGCACCAACAAGCTCAAATGAATTCGTATGCTAATGCCGATGTAGAAACAAGTTACCTAAAACGGCAAACACTTAGCAGAGACCACTGTCAACTACCCCATTAATATAAAATCGCCCCAACCGTCACTGGTTTACACTTCTATCTACCACGCGAATTTAAATTTCTATTGAATAAAATTTATTTACCTGATGGTGATTTTATACCTATAAATATTGCTACCTTTTGTATCCCTCAAATTTATAAATAATTAAAGGCCTCAGCTATGTTTAAGACAAAAATGTATTAATACGCAAAAAAATTAATAATGCTAAAGGGCAACAGTAGGTTAAAACGTTTCCAGAACTTTTCAATTAGAAGTCGACAAAAATCAAAATCAAACATTAATTCAAATTCCCTTTTCCGCTCTACATAATGAATCAAAAAATAACGACGATAACCATTTAAGGGATGATTAAACACGACTAAAGAGGGAGTTCTAACCGAAAAAAATGAAGGAATACATATATTTTCCCAATTCCCTCCAGCGATATCTTTCATTGTTTCATTCATTGTTCACACACACACACAGAACTCAACTTAAATCCAGGATTTCAACGATGGTCTGAGGGATTTTTTTAGAAGCCGAATTTCATAACTTCAAAAGAAAACTTTTTTATCATCTCAAATGAAATATAAGACTGTTTGCTAAACTTCAAAATGATACTTTTTACTTCTAGGAAATTATGATTTTGCTAACGTCTTTAAAGTTAATTACTATTATCTTTCCAGTGGGAATAATTATCTGAGAATTTAAGACAAAGGGAGTTAGATCAATTTTCAGATTTAAATTCTAACTGTGAATCAGGTTGGCGAATAAATTTAAAGATTTTTTTTTGTTGGAAACAAAAGTTAATTTACAGTTTAGTTCATAATTCTAATCCAGTTCATAATCATTAATGATGATAAAAGAAAAGTTTCATTTTACCTTCATAAATTAAAGTCAGCTGTGTTCTAAAACAGGTGAATTAAGTTTGAGTGGAAAAGAAGAAAAACGATTAACGTTATTAATTAAAGTAGTCAGGTGTCTCTTCCAAAACAAATTTAAAAGTATTTACGGAAGAAGAGAGATGGGAAAAAAAAGGAAACAATTGTTCGTGAGGGTTCAACTGACAGCAAGTTTAATTATATTTATCCCGAACAAAATTAATCTTTTTTATGTTCACTTTAATGCCTCATTTAGGTTATAAAGTAAGCGAACAAGAACAAAACTTCTATGTTGGTTCTTTAAAGTTAAAATTGGCGTGAAAACTTGAGACGAAATGGGTTATGGATGGAAAGCCAATGAAGAGTAAATAGAACAAAGACGTTGCGAACGGAAACATGTGTGCAATTAAGTACGAAGAACTGATAATAATGATAATAAATAACAACGGCGATAATTAAACTGTTGGAATTGAAACTTCTGAAACGGTTTCCATTTTCATAATTTTCTTAAAAGGTTATTATTTATAGACGTTTTCAGATGATTTCATTTTAAATCATTTACAAATGTCAACAATCTTATTTCATTTAATGCCAGCGTGTTATTGATCCAAGAGTTATTATTCTGAAAGAAAATTTAGTCAGGAAATCTAATTTCGTGTAATAGCATCTTGTTACGTAGATTCAAACTGTTTACGTTTTAAGTTTCAAAATTTTAAGTTATTATTGCTACATATTGATAGCTTCTCCTAAAGACACTTGTTGTGTAAAGATAGGTTTGTCTTTAAAGTTTGGATAGTTTGCCTTTGGACGATCTTCAGTACTACATTGACTGATGAATAGTCATCTACGGAACGTACTGTTACCATACGGAATATTCCATTAGTCAAGTCAAGCGATTCACATCACAATGGAATCACAGACCGCTTTAGATTCTCAAAATGGGTTCACAGTGACGTAGCCAAATCACTCAATCAAGCCGAATATATCGCCGGTGTCTTTCTAGACATCGAACGTGCTTTTGACATGCTCTGGCACAAAGGGCTTTTTTAAAAGCTCCTTAACGTCCAAATCTCATCAGGCTTCGTCCGAATCATCAACAGTTTCCTATCTCATCGACAGCACAGAGTGCGTATCAAAGGCGTCCTCTCCAATCCCTTTACTCTAAGAGTTGGAGTGCCCCAAGGTTCGATCCTTTCTTCAATTCTCTTTATTCTCTACTGCTATGACATCCCTAGATTGGGGTTGCAACCCGTCACCTGGCTCCGAGCGCTTACTCGGCTAGAGGACTGGTTCCGACTCTGGTGAGTTAAATCCAACCCACACAAATCACAGGCGATTTTATTTCGCCATTCATTCAAAGGCACAAGCCCCAGATTCCAAGAAAGAGATGTTCGACCAGACTTCTAGGGCTTAAGCCTCTGTCTTTCCCTTTAGATCCTATATTTAAAGTGCACCTTCACCTACACTTTGCATTGAGGTGCTGAGCTGAACAAGTGCTTTAATGCTGCCTCCATTGTCTAGCTGCTCCGCGGAAGCTTTCGGGGCTGCCACTCACGAACACTAATCCACACATACAAATCGTTTGTCCGGCCTGTCATCGACTACCGTCAGCCATGTTTCTTCGCCCTCAAACCCTACCAAAGGGAATTACTACGACATAAAGAGAGGCCGGACATCAACCCCGTCACCTATCTTGGCAACTCTAGATTCCTAACCCCGGACCTGAAGGACGTGTTCTCAAACATCCCCATCGACCTTAGATAATCGGCCACCTTAAACACTATAAGCTCCTTTAACCTCTGCTTCCTAATACTGCACGCACAACAAAGAGAATATCGTTTCTGCGCCTCTCGTTTTATTGCAGTACCAGGAGAAGAACCACCCTGTTCTTGCCAAGGTTTTACCGTGGTTTCCCTTGGCGGCGAAGGCAAATGCTGGAACAGTAACATCCCATGGAACACACTACACGTCACCACAAAATATTATATATATCACATCAAAAACACACACCGACTCAATTACACTTCACCACACAACAACACTAACACCAACACTGTTCTGAGAGGAATCGTTTTCGCTTTCTTCTTCCTCTTCTTCTTCTTCCTCTACCAACGTTTTGAATTCAAACGCGCCACTGGGCACCTGGGAAATTCGGCCGTTTTCGAGTCTGTCTCACGCCATCAACAACTACTCGGAGTTCGCGTGGAAGTCTGCTTGGTGCCAGCCATCGAAGCCTCAATTAGCACCCACACCACTTACGGTACTCGTTTCTTCACACATCACCTCATCCAGGCTAAAGAGAGATTAAGTCCCCTAAGTAGCCGGCCACCTTCAGTGGCATTTCACGTTGATCCTCCTCCCAAAGTAGGTAGTTCAGTTAGCACATCGAGTTGATTCAGCCAGCGTTAAACCTCAAGCAACAGCTCTAGAACCCAGCAGCAGCAGCAACCCGAGTCAGTCAGTTCGACAGCATCTCATCAATAATCAGGAGAATCGTTTCTTTTCAAACTCATGACTTTTGAAAATATACTTGCCTGTTTTATTTCTTTAAAGAAACTCAACAAAGTAGGAAACAAATAGAAAAAGTTAGTAAAACCAACAACTAAAAATAAATAAATAAAAGGAAAATCAAATTAAAATTGTGTTATTTTGAAACAAAAGATTTCAAATAAAGTGCAAACGGAGAACAGCAGAAGCTTCTCCCACTCCAACTTAGTTAAACGTACCGCCAAGAGAACAATTCATCTTGTGATGCCGCTCCGATATCTTAACTATTTCCTTTCCGTATTGAAATCAGCCATTTTTGTCATGACAGCCCTTCTCAGTGTTTGCATCTTAGACAGAACATTCGAAAGAATATTAGCTGATAAGCTAAGAAAATTCTTAGAAAACGAAAAAACCTGCTTCTGATTTAGCAATTCGGATTCTGAAAGGAAAAATCTGCTACCGACCCACTACTTCAATTACACACTGGTGTAGGCAAAGCATTCCACTTTAGCCTCGAGCACTGCCATCAACAGCTACGTTTTTAGGCTCCACTTTCACAGCTTCATCCGATCTGTCCACTCGGGGTCGGTGAACAGTGATATTTCACCCCAGTTCCTGAACTTGAGGCTCCTCAGGGCACCCTCACCAACGCTTCTCGAAATTCTCCTCTCGTCCGTCACCGTACCTCCAACAAAAATCCCATCCCATCCTTTATCCTTCCAAAACCTCCGCGGCGCAAACCGCTAGGGTTCTAATTTTGAAAAAAAAACCGTTTGACCCGCCATTCCACCTATAATGCTTTCACTACTGACAACAATCTCACCAATAAACCAACAACAGTCACCAAATTTATATCAACTGCTCAACCGTCCTCCAGTTCAAATCTTGTTTTCACTATGGCACAGGGCAACCAACCAACAGCAAGATCGTCGGCCGCAACCAACATCAACATGACCAATAATCTCCGGTTACGAACCGAATCAACGCCAGCTATCACATTTTCAACACCTCCACCACCACTAGGAGTTGCGGCCCCAGCACTTATTTTACCAAGTCTTCCAGTTCAGGCTAAAGCGAAATTAAATTTTCTAAATAACCGGCCGGCTTCTGGCTTGGTCAAAATTATTTTTGAATAAATCACAACCAGAAGCCGGCGTGCTGCAAGGATCGCTACTGTGTCCAATCTTCTTTAAATCTTACTGCTACGACATCTCCAGACAAAAAGTCCCACCAGATATGCTGAGCACTAGCTCTGGATCCCAGCCAAGAAGCGTTAAGTGCCAATTCAAATTTTCTTTCTTCTATATAGTCAGGAAAAACCTTCACTTTGAAATTAAGACACCCCGTTAGCACTCTGTTAAACCCCACAGCATTAATCTACCATCAAGATCTCACTCATCTGCAAACGTACCAACACACATAGAATCAAGACTAATTTCTGTTGTTTCTTTTCTGTTCCACGTTCACCGTAGAAGAAATTCTTTTGGTATATTTCGGCGTAAACAACTACTATGCTTTGAACCTTCAGTACTTGAACTCTACTACCATTAAAATCATCGGGGGTTGCGCTACCGTTTCCTTCGTACCTGCCGTTTAGCCAATCATTACTCAAGATGGTTTTAGTTTATGATTCTTCATCAATCCGTCTTCAAATTAAATATGATGACTAAAAAGAAGAATAATTCCAAAACAATTAGCCGCTCTCTAAGGCCTATCAAATGTAAGCGGCTTCAATTATATTCTTACAGGTTTTCTTATTTCTTTTATTCAATACTATAATACACAAATACAATGCAATCATAGCTAGGTCAGTAGGTCACTTAACCAAGAATCGCGGCAGCATCACCAAATTCGTGGCGTTTAAGGTTCTGGCATCAGGGATCACTCTGCTAGTGTACCATGGTTAGTGTAAACCTCAGGTTTTGCACAGTGCCATAAGGCATTTCTTCTCTTATTAACGGTTTTCCACATATCAGGGTTTCAGGTCATTCATCTAGATGTTTACTCATGTTGTGGAAATCTGACAATTTTTTTTGCCCGATATGATTTTTCCCAAGTTCTTATCGCAACATATTTCTACTACATCTGTGATCCATGGCAAAAAAGAGTCTAAATAGAAATTTTTTTCAAATTTGTGCGTGAAGACACCTTCTTACGTAATGTATTTGAAGAAACTTGCCAAAGCGCAAAAAATTGTTTTTTAAGGCCATTGCCATTCTTTCGATTCGATACATGATCCTATATGGTAGCTCAAGAGGTGTATATCCTGCATCGTCACCTTCACTTCCCGGTAAAAAAAAGAATTAGAATCAAAGTCTAAAGATAAAAGAGCTGTACTCTATTTAGATTGCTACAAAGATTCCGTAGCTGTTTCGTGATAAAGATGAAGAGTTACTGTCTTTCAAGCTTGTCAATCTCACCAACCGTTTTTAAACTGAAAATCTCATTTTACAGCTTCAAGTTTTCTGAGTAATATCCTTCAAGTTCTCTCTACAAGACGCTGGATGTATCTGTTGAAGATTTTGACCATTCGAGATGCTCCTCAATATCTTCTAAATAGGCTCATAGGGCATATTTCCGGTCAATATAAATAAACTCACGTTTCCAAACTATTGAAGGTCGTTCTAACTTTATGCTCAGTACTAGGCACGTCATTACGGTTCAAAATCACTTGAAATATTGTTAATTGGGAATTGCTTTCGTTCTTTTTGTTATTAATTTAACCTAACCGTCGGTTTGGTATGGAATTCGTTTAACAATGAAATGGTTTTATTTTGATAAAAATTAGTAAAAGTTAAAAATCTTGAAATTAGTCAAAATATAAAATTCTCGTACTGAAAGCTTAGGTTTGTCATAATAAACTATCTGTGACTGCTTATCTTATTTCCTATAATTTTTATTTAAAAAATTATTAAATCATTTCCCTTTTTTCATAAAGATTTCAGGTACATTTACGAAAACAAAAACCGTAATGTCATTCAAAGATATTAAAATTTATACAGAAAAGAATAGAGAATAATGATAAGCCCAATGTAAACATAAATACATTGCATAACCTATGTTTCTCTTCTTTTTGAATTTCATTTACATATTTTTCCCAGTCGCTTCATATAAAATTTTATGTGTAACCCAGCACATACTGTTTATTCTTCTCAAATAATGCTCATAAATAAAAATATTACTGTGTACAAATAAATAACATAAAGAAAATATTTTTGTTTTGGCTTTATTTACATTAGTTTTCCCCTTTCACTCTTTTCTATCTCTCTTACTGAATATTTTCTAATTTAAAAAATTTACCTCAAGCGGTTTCATGTTTTTCTTCATGCCCCAAAGAGTAAAAACAGCCGATCGACGTGGGGAAAAAAGGAGAACTTTAACATAACCAAGATAATTTTCCACCCCTTTTACATCTTTTCTGGCTATACTAACCTCGTAAGTATCTTCAGGAAAAAAAAGGATTACTACAAACTGTAAAGTGCGAGGACGTAAGATTTCTGATCTTTCCTTTCTTCCTCCTTTCAGATTTCTCCGCTATTGCAAACCAACGGTTTTTAGGTTTCTTTACAAGTGAAATTTTAGATAGATGATTCATACGGTGTGGTGGCGGTATCGTACTACTGTTGGTAGTTTTATTTTATTTGTTATTTATAGCTAAGAAGGGCATAAAAGTCGGGCACATCTTATTTTATATTCCTTTCGGTTTTAAAAAAGAACGAACCACGAGTTTGTGGCACTTTACGACTTTGTTTAAGGACCTTTATGGCTTTACAAAATGAATGTTCGGTGTACATATGTTCCGCCATTATTTTCATTTTCTCTACATATTATTTCAGCCAGGATAATGGTCTCGTTGGTCACGACGCTTCTCAAAGTAGCACCATTACTTTAACTCTTAGCTCAAGTAATTTAACGTGGCCTTTTGAACTTCAAATAGAGAACACAACGCAATGCCGACATACAATCATGTGTGAACATATAAGGGCAAATATGTACAGTTAAGTTCTGTTTACCATTCTGTATAAAATATTAATATTTCTTTAAATCTTCATAACGTTCGGTGTTTCAACAAAATATTGACGTTAAATTATACGGACGTACAATTATTTTAATTGCCTGTCAACATCGGCGGAATTGACAACGTAACTTTGTGGTGACGTGTAGCCATTAAAAGTTGAAAGATCACAACATTAAAATCTTAATTGATTCGGCGAAAAACAGGAAAGTATTTTCAAGGGTTGCGAGGTCAATTTTGGAACTTTCAAGGTATACTGAGAAAAAAAATAATACTTCGGTTAGAAATGGGTTTTTCAAGTGAAAAAAATCTAAAACTGATTAAGATGTCGAACCAATATCGAGAGATTCTAAAAAAACAAACATAATATCAGAATTGGAAAGGAAAAATAAATACACTCCGAGAAATATTAATAAAAACGAATGTCGAACGCATAAATTTTATCCTTGAAGAGAAATTGAAATAAAGGAGGAAAAATCTCTAGAAAGATAAATTTAGAAGCAACCAGCCTCTACTATTATTAAATATATTTGAGAGGAGCCTAGAATAAGAAATTTATAACAACAACAAAAATAATAATTAATCAGACAACAGCTCTAATAACCAACCAGTGAGATGATTCAACTTGAACTATTTTGCTATTCATTGGAAGTTTTAGTTTGGCACATCTCGCTTTCAGTCTACCCAACTACTCCATCTCCAGTTTCTGCCAACACTTGTTCGTAGAAAACACAAAGATAAACAAGACTGCAATCTGCCCTGTTCAAGTTTCTCTTAAGATATCAGAACAGAAGGCTAATTTTAAGAGCATCCACGGTGTGTATTTGTTTCAAATTCTCCTATTCCCGACTATAACTCGACGGGTACGCTTAATACTCCAAGGTTACCTATTCTTAGAAATCCCGAAAAACAAATTTAAGTCTAAGATGCGCTTTCTTCAAATCTCCATTAAGACACCAGATTTGAAATGTAACCCAGAAAGTACCCAGTTTGTCTGTTTCAAGTTTTCTCGTTACTAACACTAGAACTCTACAGGAATACCTGATGTTCGAAGCCTCTCTCATGACCCTATTCTCAGAAAGCCCAACAAAATACATTTGAACCTGAAATCCGTCTTGTTCAAGCCTCCAATAAGACACCAGATCAGGAAGATAACACAGAGAACAGCCAGTGTATCTGATTCGAGTTTTCTCGTTACTAACTAGGACTCTACAAGTGCGCCTAATGTTCTAAGCGTCTCTACGTACCTATTCGCAGAAAGTTTAAAAAATAGATCAAAACCTGATATACCCCTTGTCCAAAACTCCAAGAAGATACCAGATCAGAAAGATAATACAGAAAACACCCAGTGTACCTGTTTCAAGTCTTCTCGTTAGTAACACTAGAACTCTACGGATACGCCTGATATTATATGCTTCCCTCAAGGATCTATTCTTAAGAAGTCCAAGCAACACATTTAAATCTGGAATACGCCTTGTTCAAACATCCATTAGGTCACCATATCAAGAACAGTATCAGAAAATATTCAGTGTATCAGTTTCACATTTTGTCATTACTAACACTAGAACCTTATGGGCATGCCTGATATTTTAAGCCTTCCTCAAAGATCTATTTGAAGAAAATCCAAAAATAAATGTAAGCCTGCAATTCGCCTTGTTCAATCTTCTATCAAGATACTAGATCACAAAATTACCTTGAGAATACGCAACGTGCATCTATTCCAAACTTTTTGATTTCCAAATCTAAAACTCCATGGATAGGTTTGATGTTCTAAGACTCCTTCCAAGACCAATTTGTAGAAAGCGTAAATAAAAATTTACGGCCACAATCTGCTTTGCTAAAGTTTCAATTAAGATATCAGAATTGAAAGATAACTATAAAATAGAACCCGGTGCTTTTGTGAGAATCTAGACAGTAGATGTCCATCTTAAGTTCATATTAGCTCCACAGCTATTATTGGCTGCCCACTGGACTATTGACTAGTTTCGGGCAGGTTGAATGCGGTATGCACACTAGACGTCCAATCCAGGATGCCATATGCTGTATGTCCAGCAGTTGTATGCCAATGTTAAAGGTTAAAGATCGGAATGTGCAGTGATATAAATCAAGTCTATGATAACTTCCCCAGCAACATGGAGAAATTCCCAAACTCCTCTAAACTCCGAAATCAACCGTAATGTCTTCTCTATCCCCAGTCAATTAGCTTTCGGGTCCCGTAACTCAAAGAAAGCTTCTGGAAAGGTTCAGACTGAACAGCTCCTGCATTATTATCCGGACTCACTTGCAGTGGAAATCTTACAGAAGATAAGGCAGAATCCTGTCCACTTGTTTCTTGGCTTTTTATCTATCTACCTATATCATTTATTTGTTCCGAAAGCACCACTCATGACAAAACGAATTTACGCTTTACAAGGATATTGAATGCAATGATGATGGCATCAAGTGAGAGGCACTTCAACAGTAATCCTTTTGAAGTAGAAAAGAATTATTTGCATATTTCTGTTAACTACATAAATGAAAGAAAAGAAAGATCCAAGCGTAATGAAACGAAAACCAGGAAGGCAGACAACTCACAACCGCTGCTCACATTTTTGCCATGTCGACTTACGGCTTTCCTATTGCCACTCTAGACTTAAAGGTAACTGTTCATACTTTACTTACTTAGTCCTGGTCCCTCATCTACCGAACAGTGTAGAGGGTTGACAAAAAGTCCGCTGATCTTATCAGCTCAGGTGGTCCCATCTTCCTTCACAAGGTTTCCTTCCTTCCACCTTCACCTCGAGTGCTCGTCTTGGATACTTGAAGTCTTCAATGCGCTGAACATGGCCAAACCGTCTCAGCTGGTTGTCCAACAGAGGGTCCACTTCGAGATCTGTCTTAATCCTCGAGTTTTCTAGTTTTACCAGCTAGTCCTCTCAAATACTTCATCTCGGCCGCTTGGATTCTGCTTTCAAACTTGCTAGTGACGCTCCATGTTTTGCAGCCATAAATGAGAATAGGTATGTTGTCCTGTACACTGCAAGCTTTGTACCCCTTAGGTCTGACGGCGTGCAGCTAAAGTACTGGATTCATTTCTGTGCTGAGCTTTCAATCACTAGAAATCCACACACCTAGATACTTAAATTGGTGCACCTGCTCCAAAGCTTGCCCTTTTTGATTATGATACGATGGTATACTGTTTTCTAGATATAATCATTGTTTTGGTTTTGTTTATGTTTGCTTTCAGCCCCATCTTCTCCAAAGTCACAATCAATAGGTGGAGATTGTAGTGGAACTTGTGAGCTAAGAGTTGCGTACGCTATCAGTACTACATCATCGGAATATATCAGCAAATTTATTATTATCGAAATCAGTTTTCAGCATGAATTTCTTGAAGCCTGAACATTTTTTCAACGCCATTACTGCGGTGAACAACAAGGGACTCAGGATGTCTCCTTGTCTTACTTCCAAGTTTGAGGTACAATCATTGGACCTTGCTTCGTTTCTGCAGATCCGATAGAAGCTTCTAATTCTTTTAGTCAGTTCGTTTGAGACGCGGTTACTTCTCAGGGCTTTCCATATAGATGCCAAAGATACCCAGCCACTTCACGATATCAATAAAGTACAGGCGAAGTTCTTTATTATACTCTACAGTTTTCTCCGTGGTTTGCCGAATCACAAATATGGCGTGAGGCACTTCAGCAGTGATCTTTTTGATGTAAAAAACAATTATTGACATATTTTTGTTCGCTGTTCACATTTTTGCCAATGTAACTTGTAGCTTTCATATTGTCACCCAAGACTTGCAGGTAATTGTTCGTTCATATCTAAAATAGACTGGACGGAGATGTTATTTGTTTTAAATGCAATATGCCAACGGAAAAACCACCACCAATTTTTTAAAAAGCACAAGATTTGTATTTGCAAAAAAAATGTAAACACCAACTGAGCAAGTGCAGACGCAAGTTACGTTCTACAATCTCTTTTGGTGATCCTGAAAAGGAATTAGAGGATGTAGAATATTTACAACAATGACAAGACAAACTTTGTTGATGATCCCTGGTGAAGCGAAGCACTCAATATTCTGAAAGAATAGAAAATTCATCAAAGAGCACCAGTGATGCCGTTTCAAAGCAAAGAACGTGGAAAAAAGATGATAGAATGGCAGCAAAAGACGTTTTTTGGTTCGAGTTAAGTATGCCTCTCATTTAAGAATAAGGCCTATAGGGAAAGTTCTCAAAAGGGACAATTTTAACTCGCATTTTAAAATTCGAGTTATAAATTTCTTTAAAGGAATTAATACATTTGTGACCTTTCTCGTAAAAGACGTCGTGTCATCGCGATTTGCGGTGCAGGTGCACAGCGGCTTTAGAAACCATTCGGATTTTCTTCGGCCTGGCTGAACGCAGTTCTCCTCCGACGGGCAGTGGACCCTCAAAGATTTCTAGCTTATGAGATAATGTCGTTTTTATTAGTGTCGCAGAGGCGCATGGACTAGATGGAATAGGGTGCTGAAGGGTTTTGGATTTATTGGGTGGCGGCATTATTGGAGATAGAGGTTGGTATTGGTGGTGGTGGTGGAGGGAGGAGTTGGAATGATGTTGTTTTTTGGTTTATTGAATAGGTAGTAATTTTAGTAGGATTGAATAATTGATGGTAATTGGCAATGGTAAACGGTTTTTTTAGAATCTACAACCCTCACAGTTCGCGCTGTGAGAGGATTTGGAAGGATGGTGGGATGGGAAGGCGATAGAGGTTATGCACGCAGCAATGGCTAGCAGAGGAATTTTCAGGAAGAAGTGGGCACATGCCTGAGAAGCCCCAAGCTCAGAACTTGTGGTGGATATGGGTGGTCACGGTCTGCCGCCCTTCCAGTCCGGAAATGAATCTAAACTACCTCGTACTCTTCGCCCTACCGGGCATTGCTGCGCTGCTTGACTCCCGGTCGACTATCTTGCTACGTACCCGACTCGCAAAAGCCACTCACTTCCAGTCATTAAATATGGCCTGGCCTACCTTGAGTTCAAGAAGATTGAGTGGCATAAAACAGTAGACGAATGAAAAGAAACGCTGTATGGTCGCAAATTTGGGAATATTCAGAAGGAAACGTTTCCAGAAATTAGTAGACAGATTAAAAGAAAGCCAAAAGGCCATTAATCGTCTTCAACAACAAACCAGAACTAGAAAATGAAAAGGAAGCTGAAGTTATCTCGTGGTAGAGGAGTTTTTGCTGAAGATTTGCAGCAGTCTGACGTGAAAAAGAATAATGATAAGAACGTGAAAAGATTACCAATAAAAACAAAACATATGTCTGTTTCATATTAATGCCGAAGGTGCCCCAGAAGGACTACGAAATCTCGACAATGGGAAATGACCAGAGAATGACGACAAAAAATCAAAACGCCAATTCCAAGTAGTTCTGAAGGAAAACAATTTGTAATTAAAATGAAAATGTAAATTGAAATTTACTTCATTGAAAAATCTGGTGTACCAAAGTCACTCCATTACAAGAAGTGGGAATAGTACAGACAAAAACATACAGGATACAGCATAGTTGTCACCAATTTGTTGAGCTCCTCAAATAGCCATTGTCATTGTCGTTCGCAAAATGTTTTTCCATTAAGCCATTTTTAAGGATAGGAAAAAGATAGAAGTCGCTTGCGTCTGGTGGTAAGTCTGGTAGGCTAGTCCATTATCATAATGAAGCAACACTTTTCTGCCAAATATGACCATTTTTTCTTGATTTCATTGCTCAAATGCTGCATTAAGTTCGCATAATATTTGCCATTAATTGGTTTTTTTATCAGATGATGCAATCGTCTCTGGCTTCTTTCGAGTTGGTTTGCCTTTCGGGGTCCATTGTTTTGACTGTGGTTTGGTTTCATGAGTGTTGTAGTGAATCTAAATCTCATCATCAGTTAGGAATCGACGCAGAAATTTCGAAACAGTTGTTTTTGGTCAGACGTGAGAAAACCCAAACGTCTAGATGTCTGCGTAACATATTACACAGACGTCCTCTCTCCTATTTCATCTACTTCACTCTACGTCTACCAAAACGCTTTTGTGGATTGTTTCAATCAATTATGACGCAGCGTCCACTGCGGGGTTCATTAATCACCATTGCTGTCCTATCCATTTTAATTTCAGCGATGTGCTCGATGGAGAGCATTAATAGGTTCATCAAAATAATACCAAATGAATGGCGCCTTTTCTTTGATAGCTCCAAGGGGAGTTTAAAGTTCAAGTCTAATTGGCATACAAGACAATTTATTCAGTCTTTCGTTTTCATCTACTTTTTGGGCATACAACTAACAATATAATAGCAAGCGCATTAAACTACGAGATGTAACTTATTGATTCAACCCTGCTTGAAATAAATACATTAATAAAATAAGAAATTGATTTGTTCAAGAACAGATATAAATACAATATAATAATATAATCAATAGAAATAAAATAAAAACCTGAAACGAAGTTAGCAATTAACAAGAAATGTCTTGACCCATTCAAAATACAAAATTGATGCTTTATAAATCCAATTTTATCCAAACACAATTTTTTCATCTACGCTGAGCCTTCATTATTAAATCTGATCCTCATCCCTTTTTCATACCTTAAAGCCTTCCCTAAAATGTAAAATTTCACCTGCAAAATTTCCAAATATGTATGTCAGACATGTCTGGTATGGCAGCGAGCAGTAATCTAGAATTTCTGGTATATAAAAGTTCTAAAATAAAACCGACATCACATTTTGCTAGTATTTCACACTGCAGCAAGTCATATAATACATAAAAAAGTCTTGATAGTGAATTTTTTAAGGCCGTTTTTCGTACGAAATTTTATACACGCGGCAGGCACGGGTGTGAATGTAAATGACGAAAATCCAATAAAGACTAAATGAACACATCAAATGGGGAGACGACATGGAAATTTACATGCAGAAATAGGTGTCTTTACAAGAAACATGCAGGATGTGATTAGACTAACATATTAATTGCTTGTCTAATGCAAGTACAGCTATAGAATTTATTTTGTCTATATTTATATTGTAATAAGCAAAAAAGAAATTCAAGAAATTTAAATCAATGTAAACATCAGAAATGATGAACCCAAATAAAAAGGAATTATCAATAGAAGAGCAAGAGGTTATCAAAACTCTGCATTTTCCATAGTTCCTTATTTTTCTTCTTGGATGTCTGCGAATGGTTCCGACTTAAAATATAAATATGCTTTTGAGAAAATAAACAACATGTATTTATCCAGTATATTACCTGTTAAAATCATGCTCACGTAGGAGTTTATAAGAATAAAATGTCGTATTAAAAGTTTTTATTAAAAGCTATGAGTTATGACTAATACAATCCGATGTAAGCCACAGACGCTTCGACATATCCTCTTTACATTGTGAATACATTTCACGTACTTCCTTCGAGCCATGTAGAGAAAAAGGCATCATCCCTTTTGTAAATGACCCGTGCAGGATGAATGAGGGGTCGACGTAACAGAAGACCCCTCATATACATTCACTTAGTTATTCCAGTAGAAATGGGCGTCTAAAATAAAAAAGTTTTCGCCGCCGCTTTTGGCGAATCCTTTTAATTCGAGAGATTTTATCTAACTATTTTTATAATATCAAAGGTCATCACTTCAGGGTATATCCTTTTTATACGTATTGAATCTGTAATGGATAATTTTAATATTAGAAGCTGGATGCGTCTAGAAGAGAGTTATATGGTGGCCTCTTGGGATGTGTCTGCGACCTGATAGGGAATTCCCTCCCCCGTTATCGATGTGTGTCTCGCCGGACTTCATAGCTTCCGTGCTGTCTAGAAAATCAGGAAAAAACATGAGATTTTTCCTTTAAAAAAATATTGCTCTCAAAGGATAGGCTCCAAAATGTTTTGAAACTTAATCTTCGGGAAAAAATATATATCTATGTACTTTTAGAAGTTTCAGACACATTTCATTTTGATACAACTGGAAAAACACCCAATACGCTGTTGTGTAATCTTAAATCTCTTGTAAAGAGAAGACAAAACAAACAGAAAGGTCACTTTCAAAGCGTTTAAGGAAAGAAATCCTCTTTTAGTTACAAAACTATTTGGGGTTGTTTTTATACTGTAAATCACAAAAACTTCTAGTATAGACTGTTATCGGAAGGTTTTCTATTATACCTGTAGGGCAACCTAAAATTCTAATGGATATTAATTTCAATAATCTTTTGTTTCTTCTTTATCTTTCTTTTCAAAGTTATTCCAAGAACACAGTTTATGAAACTTTAAATAAATGATAACATTCCAAAACATACAAAGCACTCTTAAAAGAAACAACCATACACTAAAATAAAATTCACTAGTTTTTGGCTATTGATTTGCATGACTTTCCAAATAGTTGTTTTAAGGTCTGCTACTAGTCTAAGAAATACAATCATCTTTCAGGCCCAAAGAGTATAATTTAGAAGAAATAAATCGTTTTTGAGTTTCTATTTCTGGGATGTATGAAAACATTACATAACCTATGTAACTCTAACTCGACGGCGCAATCGAATTTACTATCTCCAGCAAACGTCTTCCATTTTTCTTAACCCTATACAGAGCATAATTATCTATTGATCTATCTGATAATTCCTTTTGCCCATAGATTGTTTATGATGTAAATATCAAAACGATCAAACTCTCCCATACGTCTGTTGTAGTCCACAAGCAATTGTTGGTCCAATAGTTCAGTAGATATATACCAAAAATAGGTGATAGATGAAACTAATTCCCAAAACTAAAAGTCTAAAAAAATCTGAATATTTAAAAATTCCATTTTGTTTCAGGTGACTTCCTCAAGTATTGACGTCTTCTAAGAAATTAAAAATAGCAGAAAGCGACTATACCTTGTGCTCTGAAACTGAAAGCAAAACTTCAAAGTTTGTTAAGTTGTCTACTAAAAGTATACAAGGTATCATCAGTGCTAGTAAAATTTGAAAAGACAATATCCATGAGTTAGTTGAACCATTGCCTGATCACCCCGTGAGTGTCCATGTCGAATGCCGCCGCCTGCACACAAATCCCAATAATATCCAGAGTAATATGAAACTTCAGATAAAGCACTAACCAGCTGCAGTAGAATATTATGGTCGGATGTACCAACATTTACATTTAAAAAACACTGTTTTGTGGTCGCTTTATTACTGCTAGTAAGAAACTGTCCGTACAAAAACTTTGTTATAAAGACGTGTAACTCCAGAAATGATTTATGGTCAGCTAATGTTCAATCACGATTGCCAAGCATGCAGCGTAAATTTTCGAAAAGATGCCCCGATCCCAAAAAAGTACCGAGATGATTCCCACGACAAATTACGTTGCAAGTCTCTTGGTAGTCCTGCAGAGAAAATATGTAGGTGGTTTCAAGGAAATGATGAGCTGGTTTCTGTCCAGCAGCTGGTTACTAAAATGAAAGACTTGCTACCAGTTGAGAATGAACCACATGGTAACCCTCATATGCTACAAAAGCTTAAAAAACACTTTTTTGGTAACAATATTGTTTCAAAAAATGATGAGATGCCTAATATGGTTACTAGGGTCAAACCGTGGCTAATATTCTGTTAGATTACCTGAATTACCCAACTGATCAAAACAGAAACCAAACTATTGTCAACTTCAATGGAGTACTATCTCTCGTCATCAGAAATTGCATCTGAAGAGGAAAATAAATAGTTCTTGCCCTTTGTTTTGCAACATTTTTTGGATATCATCATTGATACTAAAGCATGTAATTTAAGGATTTCCATTGGACAAGCTTTGGTGCAAGCTTCAAGACCCAGATCACTTATAATTCCAATCCTTTTTGATATTGGTGGGCAGCTTCATCGAGACTTCGGTTCTCATTTACTTATAGATGAGCTTCACAGACTTGAGTTTTGCGTATCGTACGATGAAGCAAAAAAATATTTGCAATCTGGAATGATGGACATGTCACTAAATTTTGATGTTCCACCAAGTCCTTTCTGTCAGTAGATAGCCGATAATGTGGACCACAACATTGCTATCACCCATAGTCACAAGACTTTCCATAGAATGGGAATTATAATGTGCACATCCGGACTACTTGGTGAAAAGTCGAATATACTGTCAGAAAGGAAGGTTCTGCGTTGGAAAAATCGGCTTAAAGCTGCTGATATTTCTGCAGAAAAAAGAATAAAAATTATATTCTTTCAGTCTCTTAAATCAAGCATGAACAAAATTATATTTGATGGACTGCTTTCAAATCCCATTGAACAAAATCTAGCAGATCTTTTGTGGAACACCAATAAGTTATTGAAGACGCCACGTGCTGGTTGGAATGGATACATGCAGAATGTCATAATTAGTGATCAACATTTTTTAAAAAGTGAGGAATTTAGCATTTGCACTATTCTGTTTGGATCAGAAAATGCAAACAGAAAGGAACTCACAGATATTGGCACCAAAGACTCTGAACCTATTACGATGTAATCTCTACTTGAAAAAAATCACAACTGCCAAAAGTGAATTTAATATTGCAAGATTGCAAGATAGCCACCTACAGAAGATGCTGCTGTTCATCATCTTCTCCGCCTACATTTGCAATGTCTTTGTTGGAAAACTGTGAACACCAATATAAATATAATAAAAGAGAGATAGCAAAAATTAAAAATAGCTAAACGTTTGATCCCATTTCATTCACAATGTCGTAACTGATAACTGCCCATTTTAGCCCAGAAGGAAGAAAGCTGAGCAATCTCCCCCAATTCCTCCGGTTGTTCGTCATCAATGTTTCTATTTTCAAGAAATGCAGCTTCTAGAAGACTTCTAGTTTTATCTTTTACCGAGTCATCTGAATGGTAATCGTCTTCAAAATTCGATTAAAATCAAATTGTTTTGTTTTTCTTGGCAGCTCTGGCGTTGTTCCACCCGACGAAGAAGGCGACACCAATCTTGTAGATTCTGTCGAGGATCTTGTGCTTGGAATTTCAACTTCTCGGACAATCTCATCATCTGCGCCATTATCTTTAGCTAATTCCTCATCGGTGAGAGGTCCCTTGCAATAATAATAATAATAATAATAATAATCGGACATGATGTAAAAAATGTCAGAAACAAAATCAAAATCGTTCTTATTACGTTCTGTACACAAGCTGTAAAAGGTCACTGAAATATAATAATACTGGAAGGAGCGTGCCAATGAGTGCCAAGCGTTCCGAGACAGACTGATACCGAAGGGGTCACCTGCCTTCATCTAACCCTACTGCGTTTACGTAGTAGGAGTCTTTTCACGTGCTGTACAGTACAGAGCAGAGTGTACGACACAGACAGGTGGCTCATTTGCTTTCTTCTCTGTCGGATTGCGTTTCCTATCAGTATTACTATATTTCAGTGTGAAAGGTGAGTTAAAGGGTTAAACTGTGTCAAGAGTTGTCGCTTCAAGATTTCCCAATATCTCTCTGTTATGCTCAGTTCAGGATAGTTAGAGCAATTGAACTCCTTCGTAACAAAATTCAAGTTGTTGTCATTTCTTCATTTAATGAGCTGAGGTCACATTTGGCCAAAAGGGAATAGATCTTTCGTGGGTTTTGTCTTTCAAACGGCTTTTAGGTATTCCTCTTTGTAAATATTCTCATCCGTGATAAAAAAGTCAGTTTTACGATCACACATAGATCCCCTGCCAGACAAGGTATTGTGGTGACTTAATTCTACCTTTCCTTCATCCGAATCACAGCCGGGATATTTGTGGTAAAAAATTCTAGATCAGTCACAAGACGATGTACAGCTTTCTTACCTGGGTCTCTGTCTGCTATTTTTGTCCAGCATCTTGCAATGAAACCAACTTGACTTTATAGGTTTGACATTCTGATTGTGTCTTGACCTTTTGGACCATTGAATAGCAGCTGTTTAGCTTCGTTGCCAGTCAAAGTCAAACCTAGATTTTCTATATCTTTGTACACTTCTTTAATACTTTGGTCACCCCTCTATTGCTTGGGAAAAAACTATTTTGACAAATAAACAAGTAACAACGCTCAGTGTTGTGCGGGTAGGCAATGGACCGATAGGAGAAAAGACACACCTGGGGTTGAGAAATCAGTGCGACTGTCAATAACCTACAATACGCAGATGACACTGTCGTTGTAGTAGATAATCCGCCAGACCTTCAACAAATGCTAGAACGTCTAAACACCTGTAGTAACTCCGAATTAAAAATAAATCTAAGAAAAACAAATTTTATGAAAATTTGATGGTGGCTAACACTTAAATCATGAAATTAAACGCCTACAGATATCTGGATACTTGGCTGACTGAAGATGCCCAACAAACAAAAGAAATTAGAACTCACATTGAAATTGCTCGAACAGCATTTGTAACGAGAAGAACTTGAAAAAGAGGCCTAATGTCCGTTACGGATATCGGAAGATGTTCAATCCCGCAGCTCTAGTCAGAGATGGGTGTGGTTCAATGTAAACTTACCTTCCAAAAAAAAAAGGAAAAGCTTACACTCACAAAAACTTTCATCATCCTTTGCCTGCTCAAAAATATAATCCAATAAAACGCGGGTACATGTCCAATGACGGTCCGTAGAACTATTTACAAAATTTTCTTTGGTCGAGTTTCGGAAAATTCGTGAAGACACATGACGACTTTTCATTGCCTTCTCAACCCGTTTCCCGAAGATGTAGAAGAACACCTGGCACACGTGGTCACGATAACGTCAGGTTTTCCGCAACAAAAACAAACTTCTTGCTCTTTGCCTTCCGACAAGATGAGAACAAATGATCTGGAGCTTTGCAGTTCCAGTACTTCACGTCGGTTTTAACTATCAAAGACTTAACTACCGGAGTAGAAGACTCTACTGAGGCAACCGTTTGTTCAGACGAGTTAACTTGTCTATATTCATACGGTACACCATCTTGAAAAGTAAAAAAACAGAAGACAATTTGTAGCTTTAACTGTTTGCTAAAAAAAGGACGCTAATCCCAATCTTTCATTTAAAAAACAAACAAAAGGTCTAAGGATTCTGACACGATGTCTGGCGTACAATTCTATGAAACGACAAAACACAAGATTCAAATCAGCAACACTGCTTAAAAAACGCTGTAACACAAGATAACGAAACCGGCCAAACAACGAAATCGATCCCACACGTTGGAGTCCAAAAATCTGTAAAAATCTCAAAACAAAGTGACTAATAGTCTAAACAGCCAACGAAAACCTAGATCGAGCCAAACAACTAAACTGACCAAACTAAACTGAGCCAGACAATTAAATCGGCCCAAACGTTGGGCGCCAAAAATCAATACCTAAAATGAGAATATGCGTCACGTCGGGCATGACCAACACCTCTAAGAGAACAATTTCTTCCTGTGATTTGATAGCGACATTGACAGTACCTACACTGCAAGCTTTCTGACCATTGGCCACAGTACAAATGGACTTGCTCTTACGATTCAAGGACAGGCCTAAAGATGACAACAATCACCAACCTTTACCACCGAGGATGGTGCGCCTTGCACGGGAATCTAAAAGAGCAAAAATAGGTTTTCCCATAACGTCAACTGTACCATAAGGTCTCTCAAATGGGTTCAAATAAAAAGTTAGATGAAGCGGCTTTACTTTTCACGATCCCGGAAACTCCGGACAGAATTCGACAACTAAACTGCAAGTTCGCACTTTATTTAGATCCGTTCTTAGAGAACATTTATGAAATCCATTAAGCCACCTTCGTTTCAATTTCCTTAAACATCAACTTTAAACAGAAGAACTTGCAACAAATGCACTCGCGCATATCACTCTTACGGAAGCTGGAACCCGAATGTGCCCTACCAAACTCCTATTCCCCGCGCCGGTCTTGGTTAACCGAGAAAAAGGGACCGAGTAAAGTCACTTTCACCGTAAGAAAAGAAGAAATACACAGGCGACTATACAACGAGTGGAAAGTTTTCAACCCTCATGATCCAGATGTAAATCAAGCTTTCTTGCGAACACAAAAGTGCTGCGACGTAAACAAGGTTTCTACAAACTGATAGATTATAAAAATATCTAGGCGCCTGTAAGACGGCTACATTTTAAAAGAAGTCACGTACGTTTGGCAATTAATTATAATTTTCTTTTTAACAGACCCTGAACGAAAATATTCTTGTTAACGAAATAAACAATTTTATCAATGACTTTATATGAGATGAAATAATTAATTGTTACAAACTAAAAGAAATATCTAACTTAAAGCAAAGACCGGATAGGTATGCAATATTTCAAAACAAAATTACACATTCATCAAACTAAAATGGATACTAAACGGTAGGAACATAAACGTAAAATTAAGAATTAGATTTCTAAGATGTTATGAGGGGAGCCAAAGCTTGGATACTGAAGCAAGCAGATATAAAAAAGTTAGTCTTTCGAACTCTGGTACTATCGGAGGATTCTCCGAATATCTTGGGTGGACCATGTGTCTAATGTGGAAGTGTTGAACAGACTATACAAAGAAGAAGAAATAGCAAGAACTCTGAAAAAAAGGAAATTGGAATATTTTGGATATGTAATGAGAGGAAGGAGATACTCATTACTAAAACTAATAACAGAAGGTAAAATAATTGGACGAAAGAGAATATCCTGGTTGAGAAATCTAAGAGAATGGTTCGGTCTGACTTCCGGACAACTATTTAGAATAGCCGCCGACAAGGTCAGTATTGCCATGATGATTGCCAACCTCCGATATGAGATGAAACCTGAAGAAAAAGATGGGTCTCTAGATAAGTTTCTTAAAATAGTTATAAAAGACATTCAGACATTCAAGAGAGTTAAATCGTACTTCACGCAATCTGTTGTGGATTGTGGGAAACAAGAAGAAATCACGTAATGATATATGTAGACTACACATAAGCTGTGCGGTTTAATATTTGCTGTGTGAAACGATGCATTACCGTGATGGAGAATTATATAATGTCGAGGACATTGTGCACGCACTTGAGTTTTGCGTAGTGTCCGTTTGGTGCAGACGTCGGCAGCGGTTCCTTCTGGAGATTTCAGTCTAGCCGATGCGGCCTGTTGCAGCTGCTTCTGGCAACCTTCGTTTGGAGGAGACAAAGACTCAAAAGTGGCGCTGGCCTTTCAGCCGGGGCTTTCTGATTTTGGGTGGCATAGGCCCCCGGAGCCGGTGTCCCTTTCCACCCGCGTACGTCGTTGCCTAAGGGGAAAGGCGCGACTATTGGCACAAGTGTTTGATTCGTACTCCGAACGTGTCCCTGGCCGCGGCGCTAGTAGGTTTACGGCCCCGAGGTTACCTTCACCATTGTCACCGTTTACGCCTAGCGGTCGCTATCAAACTCACTCCCTACACAAATCGATTTGTATTCCGAATCACCAAGTTATCACGTTATTCACCTTATGCGCATGTTCTTTACTTCTGCACCACTACTACCACCACCAAAATCAACATCGCCCGCGACAGCCAATGGATATCTAACCATATCCATTGCCCCTGTTGCGGCGCCCAGCATGGCCTTCAACCACCATCTCAACGGCAAATCATCAGCGCGGCAGAAGATGGGCACCTTACAACACTACAGTTAATGTACATCAGGGTCATTTATCCTAACAGTTAACTCTTCATGTTACATCACCTATGAGCCAATCCAACAAGTCAAGATTGCCAGATAACATCTACCGACGCACCACGCAACCGTTACAATCTCCGCCAGCAACGACGCCCTTTTTCCAACATCAGAAAGCCCTAGAACGAGAATTCCATCAAGCCCCGCCTACTAGAAACCGCCCACCAATATCACTTCAGGTACAAATTTCAGTCGCCGCCGCGCAAAACAATACATCAGACAAGTAAACCCGGATGCCGCCGGCTTAACATCTATGCTGCCAACGGCCCTCCTCGCGCCGCTACAAATCATGGTCTACCATTCTATCGTCAGGTCAGGTGCCAATAAAAGCAAATAATGCACGTAATTTCATCAGGCTGAAGAAGCTTCAGAATGAAAAATAACGCTGAACTCGACTCAATTCTCGCACGCATTTTCTCTAATACTGCTGGTGGCAAACATGTCAGCATCTATAGTGCGACGATCTTTCAATGGAATTTAAATTGTCCAGACTGACCAAAGGACGGTCATAATGATCGCACTAATTTTGTTGATTTCTCTTGCATTCGATTTTGAATTCTAGCCGGAAATCGGACGGTGTCATATACATCTCTTGACTGACCGTTTGGAGATTTCAACAACACAGTTATTCTTGCACAAACCACACTTTCCGTTTTTTAAAATTCAGCCAAGTTCTGTGGAATCCAATGGGACGCAAATATTGGCAAAAATCGTATTAATTTTATTGTAGTCCTCAAAATGTCCAAGAGCGCCAATTTTAGCGCAATGTTTTAATCAGTAACTGCAAGCAGATCTGTGTTATCCTTCACAAACTTCATCATTAATACATTTTTGATTACAATGGAGTCCTATCTGATGGCGCGATTTACTGTAGTGCAAAAAAAGTATTTCAGGAATCGGCTGTATGATCTATTAGGGTCTTTAGGGTCTGTGTACATTTAGCAAGAAAAAAAACTTTAGGGCACGTTAAATCGTGATTTGTTCGCCAAAGCTAAGCAAAATTCAGCATTCTACAGCCAATCTAGGACGTCCACTAAACTAGCAATTTCAAAATCAAGTGAAAGTAGTTACTGGGCAGAACTGGACAATAGGGAAATGTAGAAAGAACGGTGTTCATGGTTATGTTGGTGTAATTGTTGTATTAGGCGGCTTATACTCAATTCAATTTCAATTAGGAGCGGTTACGGGACTTAAGAAACGGTAGAATCATGGTGGGGTGTTACAGGTGTCACGGGATTGATTATTATTTGATAATAATCAGATTAAAGGTAACTCGCTATAGTTTTATGATATGGGATCGATTTTAAAAAAGATAATTAAGTCTATGCTTGTAAATTGAATAATATTTACTGAAAGGGCACACGGAATAAATTGTGTGCTAGTTGATACGACCACTAACAGGAATAGTCAACGACAATATAATGCCACGAAGGAAACTTCAAGACTTCTTTAAATTATACTATCCAATAATGAAATACAAGTTGATTTAGACGCTCAGGTCTGCGTATGAAGGTAACACAGCTTCTATGTCATTCCTGTTCTTTTATAATAAACCTTAAAACTGTTCTATTAATTTCATTTTTACCAGCGGAAGCCTTGATGCGACGTTCGCCGTTTGATATTAATTATGATAAAGCTAGACTTTTTTGCTTCTTGATATTCCAATTAAATAATTTTCCAAAAAATGCAAAATGATTCAATTACTATGAAAAAATGAAAAACAAGTAGAAAAACGCCATCAAAAACTATTCTATCTAATAATATGCGTTATTGAATTCTAGCATGACGTGTATTTAAAGGATCAACGTCTTTGTATCGTGAAAGCTAAAGCAATCTCCAAAAAGAGCACTAAAACTTTTCTCCAAGAAAAACCTTTCCCGATATACAACATAATCTCTTCTCTTCTATATAAAGCCAAGACGCAAACAAAAGGTGACAGTACAAACAATCCGTCACATCTTATAACTTAAAAGATACATTTCACGCTAATTCTTCTACACTTCAAGATGAATTAAAGTTGTCATTGTTCATGGCACACAGAAATTAAATTTCTAACAATGGGAAGTTCTGAAATAAAATTGATGTATTGTTAACAATTTCCTAACTTTTCTGGATATAACAGACAATTTGATATAAAAGTTTTTCCAGGACAACTCTGACGTGACTCCGGTCTTAATGTGATGAAGACATCTATATCACGTGAAAGATATCATTTTGCAGACATACGCTTTTATCTTAATTGTATAGGTGCTCCACAACAATTTTTTTATCAAAAGACGCAAAATTATTTTGCTTTTAAAGACCACCTTGAAAAAGAGGAAGAAAAAAGGAGGATGCTTTCCTTTTCTTTTATTGCACGTTTTATTGCGTCTTATTTCCCAAAAGTATGTGTGTATCCCGAAAATAAAGAATTTAATTCCTCCAACAGATTTATCTTTTGTGGGGCAACAAAAATATAGTCTATATAGATATAACACTCGTGAAAACCTAGTTTATTGCGGGTAAGTAGGGATTATTTCATGTAAAATTTACGACACTGTTTTGGGAAAGATAATTTTAGTACTAAAACAGTTCTTTCTTCTGCATGAAAACATGAATATTCACCTTAATCACGCAATATATGTCTCCATATAATCTTGCATGTAAATCATAATAAGAGGATGATAATCAAGAGTAATACAAGTTATTATGTATTTAAACGAGCTTCCTTCAAGTACAGTCTTTAAATAACTGTACAGAACGATAATGAAAATTTTTTATTCTTAAACACATTTAGGTTGACGTTTTGTACTGATTGTTGCAACAATGTAAAGGCTACTAGTTTACTGTTTGCTGGCAAACTTTCGGGAGAATTCGACATTTAACGACTTATCTAGCCTACTCTTCAGCGGTGTCACTTCTAAGGGAACGGGCTTGGAAAAATTAGCGGGGAAAGAAGACCCATCCACTTCATCGAGTTCCAGGCAGTATAATTTAGACTCTTAGATGTATTTACTCCTACGTATTATGTACTAGTCGGAAAACAACTAACTGAAAGACGAATTTGGAAAAAATCGATGGAAAAGCCCTTTGGAATTTTCGATTGTAAGCCTAACGGTAGCAAAGCCAAGCCTGTCCTGATCGCTACTGAATGATGTCCTTGGTACGCCAGGCACATCATTTTAGACTTATGAATTAATATCCTAACTGATCGGTTAAGAAATTTAAAAGGGCACGGGCGTGGAAAAATTAGTGGGGAAAGAAGACCTTGAAAAATTTGAGTTTAGATTGTCAATCTAAAGAGCTGTACGAGTTATAGTAGCACTGAAAAATTAAATGGAATTTTACTCAAAGGTATAATAACATAATTTCTAATTAAAACTAGCAGGAAAAGTGTATATTTTCAACAAAATATCTAAAAAAAGTACAAATAATTACCAGTACAATTTTAACAAATCTCTCAAAACTTTTTAGTTAAATGTGCTCCTTTCACAATCTACAGATAACTAAAATTAAATTACCACCTGCTAATATTTTTAAAAATAAAAATACCGAATTCAAGACTAGGTTCTTTTATAAAAAAATAGTTTTTGAATTCCCCCTTCTATACATCAATAAATAACAATAATAAACCCGGAGTTCAAGACGCGCATTAAACTTTAAAATATTCCGTTCCCTCCTTTGTACATGACACAACAACAAAACTGAATAAAAAAAGATTAAATCCCACGAGACCTGCAAAACTGAATGTATCAGAAAGAAGAATCCAATGAATTTTAATAAAAATGAAAATTTCATGTTTTAATGTTTACAAATGCACCTATACGGAAAACCTTTTATTGCGAAAATTATAATAATTTTCTTAGCGGAAACCGTTTGGAAAAAGTTTCAATCAAATCAGTCGGCAACAAATTGGCAATTTTCCATTTTTTATATTAATCGTAAAACGCTTTTGAGTTACTAAAAAAGAAACGGCAATTTCTATTGCACATTAAACTGAAGACGTAAATCTTCATTAAACGTTGCCCCGCTTTGTGTGTGTAAAGTGGAAAAAGAGGATAATTAATATTACAACCGTAATAAAGATTTATAAGTTATTAACAATTAATGCCAGAAGATTATAGCAATTAGTTTGTGTTAAAAATTAACCATTCGCGCTTTTCTCAGAGTGAATTATTATAATCTTCTCACTCTCATTATTTTCATCATAAAAACGTCTATTTTAGATGCTACTAATACTACTAATAATACGAAACCATGACAAAGAACAATTAAATTTGATTGTGCAACTGAAACAAATTTTAACTTACGACTTTTAAAACAGTGCATATTATATTACAGACAACAACAATAATCATTTCTAAATATAAATTTAATAAAGACTAATTCCCAGGAGGAAATTTACACGGACTTCATTTCACATCAGAAATCCTTTGAGGCAGAAACTCTTTGGTTGAGATCAAAGGAAGTTTTTGTTTAAACATGCGTAATTTTCATTTAAATGCGGGTACAGATAAAATTTATAATGCTGGTATTGCTTTAAAATTCTGAACGTATAATTTGCTGTTGAACACAACCTGTAAAAACGATAAATTAAATGCTTTGTTTGAACTTTTCTTTTTTCCCTTCGGTTAATTCCACTTTTCGATTCTTTAATTTATATGTGTTTGTTGATAATTTAACATGCCTTTACGTATCTGAGATTGTTTAAAAAAGCAAAACAAGAGAGAATTTCTAAGCAAGGCAGCTGATCATTTTCTACTTCTAAAAAGTGAGTGTTACGCTAGAGGACATTAAGACTTAAGAATTCCCTAGTGCTGCTTTCAGCAGCGGGCTAAACACTTAGTCTTTTAAGTTTCTTTAATATCTAGTCCATTGCTTACTTCAAAACGTTTTCCATTCCAAAGCCGAATAAATATTTCCGATTTCCTAATTTCAAAATTTTAGAATTTCATAAAAGTGTGGAGATGTTACACTTTCAAATTTTTCCGGGTCATCACATTATTATTTAACAAAACAGTTTTTCATCGTTGCATTCAGTTTCGTGTAGTGTATAGAAGAATGGACGTTTATACCTTGGGAGAGAGTGTGTACTACTGTTATCGGGCTTTACATTAACGCTTCCTCCACAGAGCGCACGTGGAACGTGGGTCTAGAAAGACATCTATATTTGCCAGCCATACGTTAATATCAGCATCGATATTACCAACACACAACAAGCTTCTTTTAGTATGATCCTCAATCATTCCATTCCCTTCCCTCCCATCCATTTGATCATTTTTGATGTTAAATTGTGTTCTACTTTGGCCCTCTTAAAAAGGTTAATAAAAAGTGAAGGCCGACTTAAGGCAATCAGAGAGGCTCGTGTTCGTGTCTAGCACTGGAGGGCAAAGCATGACTCCTCTTTGTTTTTAACCCCTGTAAATAGATTAATGGGGCGCAAAGCCTGATGTTCGGCCCCTGGAAATAGTTCGTGTTTGTTTCTTGGCTCTATTGAAAAGAGTAATAAAGGCTAAAGTAGGAGCTTAGGTTGCCGAAGGTGGCCCGTGGAACTTGTGTTCGTTGTTAGCTTTCTCAAGGAGATTAAAAGAGGGTGAAACCTAACTTTGGGTTGTTGGAGATGGCTCATGTTCGTTCTCAGTTAAGACAGGTAATAGAGGCCAAAGTGCCACCTTCGAAGAGCGTAGTCAAAATTGTATTGTTCGTTCTTAGTTTTCTTAAGATTCATTGGGCAAAGCTTGAGTTTGACGTAAAAGCGCAACCCGACCCGTGTTCGTTTTTAGTTCTGTTAAGAAATGCAAGAGGCCGTAGTCCAACTCTGGAAGAGCGTAACCCAAGTCATGTTTGTTTTTAGTTTTCTTAAGAAAGTTAATGAAGAGCGTAGCTCGTTTTTGGACCAGTGGAGATGCCCCATGTTAATTTGCATTTAGCTCGATTAAGAAGGGTAGTGAAGACCAAAGCACAACCTTAAGCAACCACAGCTTAACCGTGTAAGTGCATAGCTCTCATATCAATTTTTAGTTTTCTTAAAGAGGTGAAGGAAGAGCGGAGCTCGATTCTTGGACTAACGGAGATGGCCCGTGTTCCTAATTAGCTCGATTAAGAGTTAATAAAGACCGAAACACAACTCTTAGCCACTCGTGAAAGTGTACAGCCCGACCCGTGTTCATTTTTAGATTAAGCCTAATGGAGGTCAAGATCCGACCTTGAGCTACCAAAAGTGGCTTGTGAAGGGGCATAACCCAAACTGCGTTTGTTTCTAGCTCTTCTTGTTCTTTTTCTGTTCCGTAAAACCATAATTTTCAGTTCTAATGGACCTTGATCGTCATTTCCATTCCTATTTCTTTACGTCCCAGGATGGTCTTGTTTAGTTCGTAGTGTATTTTTGTTGACTTACTTCCTCTATTCGTTATTTCCGTGTCCAATTTTCCATCGCTTGGTATTATACTACCCAAATACTCGTATGTTGTTACTACGTCTAAGAGTTTCTCCTTACAATTTATTCGGTTTTCGTCTTCTTCTGTTTCTATTTTGTTGATGATCATCAATTTTGTTCTTTCTGTGTTAATTTCCATTTTCGTGTTTTTTATCTCTTCTATCCATAGGTTTATGAGTTTTTGCATCTTTGTTTTGGAGTCGGCTATTAACAGCACATCCTCTGCATAGAAAAAGTCACTTACTCTCACCGGTTCCATTTTCTGTATCCAATAATGGTATTCAGTGTGTTTCCTTGCTGTCTTATTCTCTAAATTATTTTGTCCATGATAATTACGAATAATAATGGGCTGAGAAAAGGGCCCTGTTTTAAGCCTCCTTTCATTTCAAATTTTTTGTACCTTTACCTTCACCTTCTTATATGTGGATTTTATTATTTCAGTTAGCGCTCTTCATACTTGTAAATCTTCCAAACTTTTCCATACTCCATTCCTATTCATTACATCGAAAGCCGCTCTAAGGTCAATAAACGCTAAAAATATCTCTTCTCCTTTTTCTATGTTTCGTTCTATTATTCGTCTTATTGTTTACGGTACATGTTATCGTTTGCACATCTTCGAGTTTTTTCTCCACCTGCTCTCTTAACTTTTTCTCCAACACTCTTGTGTACAGTTTGAAGCCGACTTGTGCTAGGCAGATTGCTCTGTTGTTTTGATATTAAGTTTGGTCTCCTTTTTTTTCTTCCAATCCTTTTGGGATCTTGCGTTTTCCAAGCTTCTTTTAGTATGATCCTCAATCATTCCATTCCCTTCCGTCCCATCCATTTGATCATTTTTGATGTTACATTATCTGCCCCCTCCTGCTTTGCCTAATTTAATCTTATCTACTGTTTCCTCTATTTCCTAGCTCTTAAGAAGGTTAATGACAAGGCCCAACTTTGGGCCACCGAAGGTGGTTCGTGAAATAGCGTTGTTTAATCTTTTCTTTTTTATTTCTCTAAAGAAAGTTAATGTAAAGCAAAGCCCGACTTTGGGCTCTTTGCAAAACAAAAACGCCCTAGAGAGAGCCTAGAAGTGAGGCAGCGAAGTTCCAACAGCTCTGGTCATTAAGTTAATTTTTAGTTTTGCGTTCTTGTATTATATCAGAATCTGGGCCAGCAAATCATAATCTACAGATATTATTTAAACCAGTATGTGTGTGGGATATACGTGGAAAACCCTAAAACCATAAAAATTCTAATAAACCTCAAGTAGCAGTTCCGTTTTCTCACGACGTCCATTTTTCCAAGACGGTGTTTTTGGCAATTTCAGGCGTTCATGAAAGAAAGCTTATTTTCTCAATACTGAAATAAGGCAGAGGCTTGGGACAAAACCAAGCCTGTTTCCTTTTAAATGCACTTTCTATCCTGTTATACATCTTTGGTCTAAGCTAATTACTACATCCTGAAATTAAGCTTGAAAATTAATGAATGATTTAGAAAGAATTCAATTGGTATGAAAACTCTTAGTTATAAAGCTCCAATTCCTATAACTTGTACTGTCGCATGAACCTTTAAGTGGAAAAGAGTTCCACTCTGCTGCAAAACTATAATCAGAACTATGGTGGCACGTTTATTGTCGTGGGGACTATTTTCTCTTCATAAGAAGCTTTGCAGTTAATTTCATGAGAAGCGCGGGATAATTTTAGAAATTCCTGCATATCAAACATTGCAAACTTTAAACAAATTTTGGAGTAACATTATTTTCGCAGTAAGTCCTGCACAAGTCATCATTTTCAGTTTTCATGAACATGTCACATGGTAGCTTTGTCTTTGTTAATGTTTGATTCAAGATTAAATACCATACAAAAATCCCTAATTCGAAGGGCGCCACAAGATTTTTGGTTAGAAAGAAGGTAAATCCAGAAACCTTTATTGCAGACTTGTTATCACACAAATAAAATGCGCGATAGCATTGCACTTGAGATACGCATGCTGTTAGGTGCGAATTCAGATTTCAATATTTCCATTAGATATTCTCCAGGTCTTTAATACTGAACACATATAGAAAATGAACATTCATTGAAATTCATTTTCGCTTATATTTTTCCTTGAAGATTTATATGAAATTTCAATTATAAATTAAATAGCAGGATTGATTCCAAAATATTTCTATCTCAATACAAAACCGTCGTTCAATACATTGTTATCACCTCAATCAATAGTATCTTAGTAAACAGAATTTGCGGGAAACGGAAACAAAGGAGGTGTAAGCGAGAATCCTGCCATAAATTAAACCAGAAACTCTCCTGTCAATAAATAACATCCCAGCATACAATATATTCATTTGCACAATTGAAATTTCACCAAATTGTGAGACACAATCAAAACTGAAACAACATTAAATCAGTGGCAGGCGATACAAAAATCATAAACACGCGTATTATAAATACGCACACGCAAAAAAAACACACACTTTTAATTAAAATTCGAGTTCGTGTATTTCACGTTTCAAACTCACAGATACAACATTTACTAAAACAACACTATGGAAATTACTGGGGATTAACTTCAACCTACATTTGCAATTCAAAATTGCAAGGATAGCTATATAACTTTGCGAGGCATACGCGATTAATAAATAGCTCTAGTAAACCGCATTAATTTTCTGATACCTCAGGCGTAAAGACCAATAACATTAACGATAAGTTATCTCAAGTTTCCTACATAGGCAGAACAGCTTGAGAGTGTATATATCATATGTACCTCGTGCGAGCTACTGAAAAATAAAATATGAAGGTGTATTGGCAAGATAAATTTAAAAACGAGCTCTGATCGTTTTTTTCTTTTTTAGGGTTTCTTTTTTTCGTTAAAAGATAGATTTTGTCCCCGTAGACGTTATTTATTTTATATTATATTGTTTTATGTAATCGAATTTTATGACAAACGTACGCGCTACCCCTTTTACAGGAACGGCAAAGTGAAACAGTAAAATAAAGTGGTGTTGAAAATAAACTCTTATTTGTAGCTATAGCTGAAAAAGATTTCAGTTGGGAATAATTTAGAACAAGAAGTAGAAAGAAGTTAGTCAGTACCAAAAAAAAATAGTAAGCAGCTACTAACTAGTCTTAAGACCGACATTCTGTTAAAGAGCACCTGGGGAACACTATTAGAACTACTGCAGACATAATACGGTGTGTGTACATATACATATGTTATTTACAGAACAAAATAAGTGCGTACCATTGTTGAGTTAATACGGTTAACTACAGAGGCAAGTAAGCGTGTATTATTGACGTTAAAACTCAGGGAACTGAAATTAGAACCAACGCAGTGTGTTTCCTTTCTGCTGTTTTATCAAACCATGCTGTAAGCAGATTAGATATAACATATAGGTAGTGAGACAGTTGGCTTAGAGATGTAATTTAAACTAAATTATATTCATTTAATTATAAAACTCGTACGTTGTAACTAAATAGATTAAAATGTGATATAATCACTCTCTAAATTAAAAATTAAAAATAAATCTCTAAATAGGTAAAAGAAAAATAGTCATACACTCTCTGTTAAAGCATGAATAGGTAATGATAAGGCAAAACAGTAAAATAAACGTAAAACTGAAATGAAACTTTCAAAATCATCTCCAGCAAAATCTTCAATTTACGGATCATACTATCGCCGGTCCAAAAACAATCACCAGGATACTTACAGAAATTATCGCTATCTCATGGGTGAGCACATTTGGCCCCAAAAGCAAATGTATCGGTAAATACTAACTTTCAAAGAGAAATTTACCCAAACAATTTTGACGTGGACGAACCAATTTGGCCAATTTAGACTAATAGCCTTGACCATAGCCTCCAGTGTAGTCTCACTTTATTACAAAGCAACTGTGTTATGTAGTCACCATCAGGAGGAAGAATCAAAAGTAACATTCGTAGATGGGATGAATAGCAAAAGCAGTAATTAACGACAAATGGTTTAAATGGCCAGAATTGTCAAATTATAAAAGAATTAACCAATCAGGCTTCCAGGCCTACCCTCAAGTGAGGTTACGGACTGTCACTGGCACACAAAAGAGAGATGAGACAGAACTAATCCATTCGAAAAGAATAGCAACATATGAAAAGCTTTTAGGTCAGTCAACATCGACATAAGTCATCGCAAAAATTAGGGTAGTTCTGATTTTTTAATATATTACTAGAACCCCTACGGGTAGTATAAATCCAGATTTGCAAAATTGCAACCCCGAAAAACCTGTGTTACCTGCGTAGTGGCCAAAAAATAGCAAACTTTTTACACTTATGTTGGTTTTTTGATCATATCTCCTAAACTATGCGTTCCACCAAAACTGTTATTGATGTTTTTCTTAAAGTAGATTGAATGTACCACAATTTGAGACCAGGATGCCTTTGTACGTCCATTGGTTACCGAGTTACGGCTTTTCAAAGATTGGAAATTTGTTTTTGTTTTTCTGCAATCTTCGTCGCTGTCGTACGGTCATCGTCGTCGTCCATATCGATCGGCGCACTATTGGCGCAAAACTGGCCTCTGCAAAATCTGCAGAGTTTGGGTTTTTTTCGCCCCCAACCATTTCTGTACTTGGTACTTTGCAGCGTCTTTGGTGGGGGGGAGGCAAACAAGGTTAACTTTGACTGTCGCTGCTGACTTGACAAAGCACGTGTAACGGAAGTTGTTTAGAGACTCGGCGTCATTTCCTCCATAGATAGCCACGAGGAACTTCTCGCCAGCTGTGGCTATCGCCTCCTGGCTGGAATCTGGTTGCAAAAACATTTTCGCTAGCTCTATCAAGTTTTTCTGAAAAACGCCGCACCAGTTTGCCTTCCTCTGCCAGAATAGGGTAGAGGTGGTGTCAGAGCCACTGAAGGCGTGAAGAAATAGCGCGAATCCTTGTAGTTATTCAAGGTCTCCACGGGCCAATGAGGTCGTGGAAAAGTGGATGTAGCCAGACCCACCTCTGTCGCTTTTTTTGAAGTACACGTTCTTAAAGGTAAAACCCAAGCCATTGAGCAGGACCAATAAATCCACATCCTCCCCAATCACTATAACATTTTCATAGGATGAACCCTTAGAGAGAAAAGTCCTGATGATATCTGCGTCAGGGTCTGCTGCAAACTGTTTGGTCTCAATCCCGTGTTTATTCAACTCAGTGCAGACCATTTGAATCAGACGGCGTTTGGTTTGGTCATTGGCAAGTACTTTTCCTTGGGGTACTTTAATTAGTGTCGATTCCTCAAACTGTATTATACTGGTAGAGAGAACAGCATAGCAACGCAAACGTTAAACTGTTTTTGTGCTCTTAAAGGCTGCATCCTCTGCGTACCCGTCGAAAACCAATTTCTCCCAAAATGGCTAAATACGTAGCTGACGTATTCTGCCAAAATTCCTCTGACTGAGTCATTGCGATTCGAGACAACCTTGTGGATCAGATAACCACCATCCACCACGACAAATATTGTGTTTCCCACGATGATGTTGTCAGAGAGTGGAGTGAATTACGAGAAGAAGAATGACTTTGTTCCTTTTCGCATCCCCTCTTCAGTGAAAAGTGACAATGAATATGGCGCCAGCTCACAATCAAAGTGTTTCTTCAATGTGCTCATCTGATTGTTTGGTAATGCATATCCTCTGGAAAGTCGTAACAGCGTCTACATCAACTCTTTTATTGACCATTTTCACTGAGCTGGTGACGGCTGCCAAGGTGTTCACTTTTTCCTTCTGTTTAAATTTTACCGTCCCAAACCTGGTACCAACAATTTGCTTTACGCCTTCAGATCCCAGTTTTTGGGCCAAGTGACAGTTGATCTCAGCACCTCCAACAATTCCACTAGCAATGGAAAGTAGGTGGTCAGTCACGTCTTCAAAAGAAAGAGAACAATATCTTTTTATTGAAATTAATTCTTTATAATTTCGTATTTTTCTATCGCCTCCAGACAGTTTTAGCAACAAATTAAAGCTTGTCGAGAGATCAAGTCTAGGAAATAAAATTCATTTAATAAGGGTGTTTTGGTATTTGGCGCCTTTTGAGAAAACTATCTGACCCACGGGTACCGTCTTGCGCTTACATTAAAGCTAATTAAATTTCCTAAAAATTTTTGTCGATAGCTTTTTTTGTAGGACAAGTCATTTTGCCAATATTTAGCTCCAAACATGATCCTAACAAAAAAATGTCACTTTTTTGGAAAAAATTGCCAATCTTTGAAAAGCCGTATCTCGGTAAATAATGGACGTACAGAGCCCATCCTGGTCTCAAATTGTGGCACATGTAATTTACTCTAGACAAAGATGATGATGAATCACAGTTCGGTAGAACGCACAGTTTTGAGGATATGATCAAAAGACCAAAACAAGTGTGAAACTTTTGCTGTTTTTTGGCCACTATGCAGGTAGCACAGGTTTTTCGGGGTAGCAAATCTGGATTTATACTACCTATAGGGGTCCTAACAACATTAAGAAATTAGAACTACCCCAATTTTTGCGATGTTTGCTTTTTGTATGTCGATATTGACTGGCATATTTATAAAAAATCAAAAATAAAGTACAACCAAAGAATGCAGTTTGATCGAATATCTAAACAAGGTATTTGACAAAATGAAGATGAGCAGACGGTTCTATAGAGGAATTAATAAAACACAATACGAGGTCTGTGTAAATAAAATAATTACTTAATGAGACTGATTTTTTATAATTTTTTTATTCAATTAAAATTAGGATGTCACATTGTTTCCTTCAAACTAGGTAATTGCCTTGGGAAGTCACACAGCGATGGAAACGAATTTTTCACTCTTTATAGCAGTGCTGGAACTCAGACACTGAAATTACCTTCAGCTGATCGGTTACGGCAGTTTTATTGTCTTCCTGTCTCCCAAAATGACGTCCTTTGGGGTGATTTGTCAATTTTGGGAAGAGAAAAAAGTCATAAGGACTCCAGTCGAGGAAATGAGGTGGCTGAGGAGCCACAAGGATGTCTTTGCTTGCCAAAAACTCATTAATTAAAAATGCAGTGTGACAAGGTGCATTTCGGAAACTTCTCGGCAAAATTGTTGATCTACCGTTTGACCTTGAGACGCAAACTCTTTGTGGGAGATTCCCTAGTTATCGAAAAAGCATAACAGCATGGTTTTGATCTTCGACTTGCTCATTCTTGCTTTTTTTGACCTTGGTGAACTTTAAGTATATCATTCCCGGCTCTGGCGCTTCGTTTCCGGGTCGAACTGAAAGACTCGTCACCCGTAATGACACATTCCAGAAAATGAGGTTCATTTTCAATCCGCCCCAAAAAGTCAAGGCACGTGTTATCCTGTTGTTCTTTTGTTCTTGCAAAAAGTCTTTCACTCAGATTCTTTTAATTCATTGCTTGAAACCTCATGAATGGTGATGTGAGTCAAATTCCACTGTTTCCTGATCATTGTGACTGTCGCACAAGATCCCGGATTCTGGCAACATTTTCGTCAGTTCTTGCAGTTGCAGGCCTTCCGCTGAGAGGTTCATCTTCAATCTGTTCTCTTACTTTTGAATGTGCCTTAAACCACCTGAAAGCCTAAACCCTTGACAAAACATTGTCTACATAGGCCTACTGCAGCTTTCCAAAAGTCTTTGTCGCACTGTGACCAATTCTGAAGCAAAATCTGATAGCACAACGTTGCTCAAAATTGATATCACTCACTTTCAGAACGCAATAGAAAAAAAATTCCTACGGACAACCAAATGTCTCTACGAAGTTCAAACTCATACTGGCGGAGCATCACATGTTGACTCGGCTTCTCTCTAAACCGGTAGTCTCCAGTGTTGCTACAACGAACGCTACGTTGCCAGTCTCATTAGTTTATTTACACACCTTGTATAAGGCGGCGCAAAAGTCACATTATCATACCTTCAAGAGAAGAGACGAGTGACTGTAAAAAGGAAAGATCAAAGGATTCAGACTGAATGATATAATACCAAAAAGAAAAACTGAAGTTAATACATCAATCTTCGAATTAAAAAGTCGAACAAACGAAGGCTGTCGAAGTTAAGAAAGTTGTCACAATTAAGGATTCTCTTAATTCCTGAAGAATCCTGTACATAGATTTGATACGTTTAAAAACCTCAAGTGGTACAAAGATTTAGAACGTCTCAATACATGTCCGAAAGAACTTAGACTAATCTAAAAGATTAGAAAAGACGAATTGGCTTGGAACGGTCATGAAAGTCGACTTTATCAAAAAGTCCAAAGAAAGGTGTTTTGGCACTTTTTCAAATAAAATATAATCAAGTGGCGTAACTAAATTATTTTCACTAAGATTTGATTATCTCTAACATCATCCTTCCTAAAATTCCTTGTTTTGGCTTAAAATGAGCCTTCAAGTTCCACTACCGGCCCTCTCCTACACGAAGAAATGAAACACACCAAACTTCCTTTGTTTGCTTTGAATGTAATTCAACAAAAAATACAAATCTTAAAAAGAGACGAAAAATACATTAGAATCGCTTATGTTGGGTTGTGCTCAGTTGTTTCATTTAAAGCTTCTTCTAGTTGGAGCTTGGTAGCTTATTAGAGAAGTTGACTAATGTCATGATTTGGTTTTTGATTTGAGCTTTGCAGCTCAACGGGAGATTGTGATCTCAACCAGGTGCTAAGTTGTTTAGTCTTGAGCTTGCTTTTGGGGATCGCCACTTTCAGTTGAAGCTGTTTAGTCTATCCAAGGTATTACAAGATTTGTATGTTTTCAAGAAAAGCATGGTTTTGGCCCTAAAGCTTTTTTGATCTTCTTTACAAGTCTTCAGTTATTAGGAGCTATATAAAGGTTGCATGTTATATTAGTAAGACTGCAAATGATAGTTATAGAGTCTAGTATGTCGATTTTCAGAAACTGAGGTTTTTTTATAACACATTCGTTTGCGGAAAACGGAATATTACAATTTCGGGCAGTAGAATATAGGCAAGAGAGCGGTCACTTCTTCTGATATCTCCATCCTTGTCACAATTTTATCTTTCATTGTCATCTCGGTCTGCACTAATTTTCTGTAGAATTGCCTTTTCGTGCACTTGCCATCTATTATAATCCTGGTAGACTTTTGTTTTTATTTCTTTATGGAGCTTCGTGCTGATTTAGGTAGTAAATAGGTTTTCTGATTTTGAACTTTTAAATCAAGTGTTTATAATACTCCTGTAACAGTGTTTTCAGCTGGTGCTATATTTGAAAGAGAAGTTGTGTTTGTTTCTATCAAAGTTTATTTTATCACTTTCGATTAAAATTGTATCATGGGCTCTCTGTCAAAAGTTTTGTTTTGAAGTTTTGCTTCTATTGTAAACATAGATTTGGTTTTCAGCGAGAAACTGAGTGTATTACGTTTCATATTGCTTCTGTGTAAAGCTTGAAAGTTCATTAAAGATTAGAAAGTTTGTTTCATGAGTGATAAGTTTATAATGAATCTATTTGTTACATCTATCTGCATATATGAGTTCTAGTTAATTGCCCCCACTTCCTAGCTCATGCCCAAAGCCTCCAACTAGGGCTTAGTAAGTATATTACAAATAATTGTAACAGTTTGAAAATCTCGTTATAAAATGTCAGAAAGGTATTAATAATCATCAAACGTTAATCAATTCTGAAACGTTCCTCGTCTCCAAGTTGCTTATGTTTAATTTGTGTTGCAAGTATTACATTGGGGAACACAATTTCTTTGTTTGATCTGACACTTGTTTGCCTAAACACAATGTTCATTAAAATTGTATTTGGATTATGCAAAGGATACTTTGTTACGGCGAGTCAAAAGTTAGATAGCAGTTCAGGTAGAAATCTACGCTTATAGCTCTTCATAAAGTGTTCGACCTTTCGACAATCTCGCCTGGTGCTCCAATTATAGTCCACCATCATATTTACATCCTATCTACCCTGATACCACTCTTCATGATCTCCAAATCTTGGTGGAATCGTTCACCTTGCTTATCACTGACAGCACCAAGGTTTTCCACGAACTTAACAAGATGGCTGTGCATAAAATGCATCTTGATGCTCATGTTGCAATCGAGCGTTTTGTAGCTCTCCAAGAGTCTACTTGCTCGTGAATTCTCAAAACAAGCCTCGACAAGGTCTTTTAATGATAACCGAGCATTTTTTTGGGATTCTGACACTATGCCGATGAAATGTTCATCTTTGATCAGCTAGCGAATCTGTAGACAATCAAACACACCAGGCATTTATTTTTTCAAACAATAGGCTAGGAAATGCCAAAATGAGATACTTGAAACAGTCTCCTTCAGCTGACAAAGCTTTAAAATGAATTGCTTCATGAGACCCAGTTTAATGTGCAGAGATGGGAATGTAATATTCTTTCTGGTAGAATGATCTTGGAGATCAAATTCTTTCCACCCAATGCTTTTTGCGAGCTCTGCGAAACTTTGTCTATCCCGTGTTGCTGACCAACAAGGAAGTATACCATCTTAAGATCAACACAGATGATCCAATTGTGTTTGTGAGACTGCAATGACTTTCTTTGTGACTCCATATTCTCCACAAAAACAAACGAAATGGCCACTTGGAACTACACCAAATAAATTGTCATTGCAGACGAGGACACACTTTAAGCTACGCTTGGAGCTGTCTATGAACAGTCGCCAATACACAAAGCCATTTTCAGTTCTAAAGTATTGTAGTAATACTGTTTGGATACCTTTGCTCCTTTTTCAAGGTGACTTTTCTCACGTAGTCTTGATGCTATGGGTCCTAAAGCCTTTTTTGATAATCCCAAATCTCTTGCCAAATCATTCAACTCATGTTAGTCAAATCCTTTACAAAATGAGTCATCTTCGATTGCAAAATTTTCATCATTGTTGTTATTTAATTCTTCACCATAATCGTGTTCTTCAATAGAAGATAGTTCAACAAAACCTGACACTGGAATTTCAGCTGAATAAGCCAGTGGATGGATAGTTGATGGTAGACTAGGATACTCTATTTTACATTTATTTTTCTTGTGATATTCTGAAGTCTTCACTATACAAAAGTAACAGTCACTGGAATGATCTCTTGGCTCTCGTACACCAAATGGCAACTTATCACGTGCTCCCTTTGTCCCCATCCGTAAATTCTCGACACACTGCCCAGGTGCCCAAAACTTATCTTGATCACTAAGTTTTACTTTGAAATAAGCAAAATAGGCTTGTATGACCAATGCGTTGATGTTCGCCCTTTGACTGGGAATGGTGAGACTGCCACAGATATAACAAAAGAAATCAGGGTTGTTTAGGCACTTACAACGAAAAATAGCAAAGGCATACATCTGAAGGAAATGAAATAAGTGTGTAACTAAAAAAATAAATTCTGCTCACCACACAGTCTCACATCTAACTGAATAGCCTACACAAACAACAACCTGTTTCCGGTCGTCAAGGTCGTCCTCCACCCTTCCCCATTCGAGAGAGATTTGCTTTCGCCCAATAGGAGAGCACTACGTCAAGATAAATTGTAGAGAAAAATCCTGACATGATCGCAGCGAACTAACTACAGTTTTGAAATCAGCATGCCTATTTTAATCTAAATCAGCTTAAAAATCGAACTCAACAGAAATCTTCTTCAAAATTGCTTCCCAGTGTCATCTGTACCTTTCACCTCTCCGTCTTAATCGAGTAAAGCAAACACAAAGTGAAATAGATTTCGATATGACCATACTAATACAAAGCGAAGAAAAATCAATCTGCATGTTTATTGAACTAAAAACTTTCAGTTAATTGCTTTACAGCCGCATCTTAAGATGAAAATTAACCACAAACGAAAAGCTTAACTGACAATCAATCTGTAAAGTTATTTTCGAAAGCAAAATCTTCTAAAGCGATTCCGCCTTTTCTAGTAGGTGCTGTTTGTACTACCCCCTTGGTAACAATGCTAGAACATTATGTGCAAAATCAATTTGAACCTGAATGGTTGTTGTTGGTACGTGTGAGTGAGATTGATGCTAGATTGATATCATCAAATAGATACTTAATAAAAACAACATGCAAGATATCAGCATGCTGATATCAAAATCATGCTTAAATTTACAGTTTTAAGCATCATCTCAACAGGGTTCTGTTTGGGTAGCAAATCCTACATCATCTTAAATTCAGACATTATCAATTAGATTTTTCCATTACTACTTGCAAAGATAGAGAATGAAGGAAATAGGAAGTGACTTGGTCGGAAATCCATACTGCAGATTGTGGTCGTTGTGATGCTGGAGACTTCCCGGACACCAAGGCGAAGTCTGTGACCGTGGGCCCCAACTGATGTGATCAATTGAGTAATAGTAGAAGTACCTCATCAACACTCGACACTGAAATTATAAATCAGTGCACTAGGTATCTAACCGTTGAGAAGAAATTATACTGCATTATGCAGATCTAATTTTTTCCAAAAGTGTAAATTCAGCTGTGGCTACTGTAACGAAGTTAATAGAATTTTTATTTATTTATTCAGAGAACGTTAATTATCCTACCTAGCTGCCACCACGCTGAATATCAGCGAGAAGATACGCCCTCAGCAATTACCGCAACCGGAGCGGCCCCAGCGTGAAGAGATCCAGGGACCTAACGACCCTGCTCAACCCGAGGTGGGGTTAGAGATACCGACACTACGAAGGCCCCGGCCAAGACAGCCACAAAGCCCAAAGAGGCAAAGCACAGACAAAGGAGCAATCCACCATCACCGGGGAAGGCTCAACCGGACTACGGACACATCTTTCCGTGACCCGCAGCCAGATCAGAGTAGCCTCACCGAAGTATGTCCCAGGTACCGAAAGAAAGTACGCGTTGTCCAGGAACACTCCGACCAGTCCAATGACTATTGTCTGCGCGGTGACCATTTATACCGATACTACCCGCCTAACCGTCTTCGAGACGACGAGGCAACCGATTCATGGAAGTTATGTGTGGCGTCACCGTTCGAAAAACATATCCTGGAAAAAATTCACGACGCACCAACCGCCGGCCACCTAGGCATCCGGAAGACCATCAGCCGCATCGCGGACCAGTATTACTGGCCCGGCATGTTCCTTGCCATCACCAAATATGTCCGACGGTGCCAGGTCTGTCAATGATTCAAGATGTCGCAACAGGAAAATGCCGAAAGATACCCCGGTCTCCAAACCATACACGAGAATTGCCACTGCGAGAGGATCGCCCTTCCGGTGCAGCTCAAGGTTTTGCAACCAAGCCTGCAACCAGATCCTGGCCATGCCCTGACCGATTAGCCGATTCCACCGATTTCCTCACTCCTTCATCCGTTCTCTAAAAGTAAGGGTTACAGGTTGAGCCGGTCAGTCTACAACGACCTGTTCGACGAAGAGTCAATACCGAAGACCGACATCGTCATGGAAGCAGCCGAGATAGACCTGACCGCCGAAGATTTGGAGCTTGCAAATTTCAAACTATTCCTGCAGGAAAGCTCACCGTCACCGACCACAACCGCCATGGAGGAGAGTATCAGCACCGATTCACCTATGACCACTGCTCCGTCCAGTACCAAGCTACCGTCTGACCCCAACCGTAGCCCTCCGGCGACCGTCGTCCGCATCTGCTCGAACAACTCCGCCGACTTCCGGGTGGCACCGGCACCTGAACGGCCTATACCACGGCCCGTCCAGGTACAGCAAGAAGAAGGAGTTCAGATTGACTTTCCACCAGCTCACCCCGACCTCTTTAGCTTGGTGGAACAGCCTATAGAGCCCGATCCAAAAATACCGAGGGTCAAAGCCGCAATTGAGCCCTGGTTCAAGTAGAGCCTTTGCTGGCGCTGCGGCTTGCGGGGCCACCGGAGATGGGAATGTCCGAACAAAAGGAGCCGCCTTTTCAGTTCCCGCTGCGGAAAGATTGGGGTCCGCTCCAGGTCCTGCCCCTGCCCCTAGGAGCAGCCGTTGTCGAGATCCACCGCCGACCATCAGAAGCAGAGGAGATCCAAGGAGTCCTGCGAGGTCCAGAGGGTCTATTCACCGCCGTCCACTCCACCCCTTGGATGATCCAGCTACCTCGTCACGAACTTGTTGTGCGCGACAGTGAAGTGCTGTGTTACCGCCCCCGTCGTAGTGTTGAAAAGACGCTAGGCGCTTTTCAGTGAAGTGAGGGGGGTGCGTAACGAAGGTAGTAGAATTTTTATTTATTTATTCAGAGAACGTTAATTATTTCGTTTTAGCTGTTATCAGGAGGCGCACCTGCCGGTCGTTGTGCAGGTGGACAACGGACCGAGCGAATTTATTTTATTTATTTCTCACAATACTAAAATGTAATTGTAAAATTAAGTTGTAATTTTATAGGAAATGTAAAGATTTGTTTTAGAAATTTTATATTAAACATTATTAGGAATTTAAATGTATTTCTGTGGTCACATCCGATTTGTTATAATCCCAATTAAAATCTTTGCCCGGTGAGCCCTCGCCCGACCGTCTCAAGTGCGAGGTGGGGGAGTAAATCCCATCAACAAATCTGGCGCCCGATCACCGTCCGTCCGACCGGAAGTGTGTCATACTACTAGCATAAGGAAATAACTTTCTATATTGTTATCTTAAACGTCAAACTGGAAAGTCTCCTATTAGATTCTACAGAAATCATAAACAATTTTTTATGATTATAAAAGCTGAAGTACTAACTAAATTGTAGATTTTCCTTCCTAGAAAGAGTCAATCATAAAGGAAGGTATGTTATTGATTCAATAACAAAAGAAAGACGTCGGGTTAAAACCTGTGATGTTGGTTTTTAATATTTTTTGTTTCAATTATGTAGCTTCTAAAAGAGGCTTTAAAAGTGCGCCACTGAACCTTTTATTATAAAGGTAAATCTAGAAACTAGTAGACTTGTTATTTTTGTAAAATATCCACAAATGGAAAAAAAACTTTTTATATTTCCTTAGAAGTGTAATCTTAACTAATTAACTCAGATATTTCACATACAAAAAAGGAAAAAGTTTTCAACAACAGTAGTAAGCAAATTTTGATTTGTGCAACAACACACGTTTGCATGTGCTTGAAAGTTAATTTTTACTAATAAATATGACAAATAATTAATAAGTTCTACTTCCATTTTTAAACGTTAGATACCACTAGCTGTATCATGCAAACTAACGTTATTGCAAAGAGCGTTTTGTTTTATTAATAGAGATATCCCAGAGCAATTATAAAAGAAGTTATAATACGCCTTGCAGGCTTTTTCAATAGAATAAGTTCGTATTCATACTAGAAAAGTTTTAGTTTCAGCACAGCATTACTGATATATATGAGTACTAGGTCTCAATTAAACTCAAAAAACTAAAAGTAACTAGCTTTTAAGTCAAACTACAGAGCATTTGACACACTAAATTGCTCTAAATAAATTACAAATTAAGAACACCAGTTTTATAAAAACCACAAATTATGATGTCCTCCTTAAATCAAATAAAGCTGTACACGAACCAAACCACATATAGCGACATCCTTACAATTGAATATAAATCCAAGCGATCTAGAAACATCTAAACTTCCTGTTACACAACATATGGGCGTTACGTGTTTATACACCAACGCACCACATAACCCACAATTTAACAACAAATACCGATAAGACCGCTATCTAGCTTATAAGTAGTCTATTTTTCAATTACTGTACTCTTTTATTTTAAAACAAATGCCCATTATTTCACAAAAAATAAATTTCTTAATAAAAATATTAAATTAGCGGGTTACGCTCTTATTCTCGTATTGAAATCACCTCGATGGTATTATAATAACGTACACAAGTATACAAGTAATAATCGTAAATTTCCTGACGATAATTTCAATTTATCATCATAATTCTGAATATGATATTATTACTTCGGCTACCGCAGAGCGTGAAATTAATAAATCACACGACGATAGTGTTATAGAACAGACAATATACTACCGCACAAGTATCATTAATAATAAAGTAATTTAAAGTTTAATAATAACCCGATCAAAGTTCGATCTATTCTAGAACGAGCCTATTAAACTTGATTGATTATTATCAGAATAGTTCTTGACTTACCAATTTTTATCTAACAAAAGTGAATGAAGCATTGAAATTACCTGAAACAAAAACAAAAAGTTATTAGTAAGTAGAAGATTCTCAACCAAAACTACAATAAAGTTAAATTACAATTCTAAATGTAACAAAGTTATTAACTTCCTGAACTCTAAATTCACTTACATTATGAAACAAAAGAGCAGACTATTATTGAGTTCAGAAGAATTTAAAAGTCAAATAGGAGGCTAATTTTATCGCAATAAATTCTCTAAATGAAATCTGCTTTGACGACCCAATTTCTATTTTCCTTTTGCTTATACCGTTTCTAATAAATATCTGCCGTAATGAACTGTCTATCAAATTTAATTTGACAACCATTCAGTCATCCAGTCATTGAAACTGTAAACAAAACATGATCAGTTTCATAATTTTTTCAGCCTTTTTTTTTCGAAATTGATATAAACAGGAGAACGTGTAAAATATAAACTTAATGTATTCAGTGGAATAGAACAGGAGAATTATTCTAGTCCTACGCCAACTAAGTTATTTATTGAGTTATTAACAAAAACAAAATACATGATATATTTGTGGCAGAACAAAAGAAAGATAATTTATTTTAATATTTAAGACAGTCTCTAGTCTCTAGTGTATATTTAAATTATAGCTATCAAGATTAATGTACCAAAACAGATTTATTATTAAACAAACCTCATATTTGTTTGGTTATATTTTTCTTCTAAAATGACAAGCTTGGTTAGTTTACAGTTTTGTAACATTAATTAATCGATTTCTGATAAAATAAATCAGGAATAATTCCATTAATCTAGTGTATTTGGCCTTAATTGCTGAGAGTTGTGATGATAACTTATCTGCTCTCTGATATCTGTTGGTTCACTAATTTCACGTCAAGTTAAATCTTCCGTCAAGATAACATGACATGTATTCACATTTTTTATGTAAATCAGATTACTGAGGATTTCCGTATTAAAATATGATAATAAAATCATTTGTTTTATTTATATCAAAGTAGATTCGAAAAAAACTTTCTTGGGCGAAACTAACCTGATTTTAAAAGTCAGGCTCTGTATCAACGCACCTGCGGTTGTCAACAATTGAGTTCTGCCTTTCGCTATATTTTTTGCAGTGGCCAACAACACGTTTAGCAATTAACAATCGTGATTCCTAGTGTATTACTACACGTTATAATTTTGATGACTTAGAGGTATCCGAGCACTGTACCACCCTCCAGCTTGCGAAACCCAGAGTTAATACAATAGCGCCAGGTAGAATATAAAAAACATAATAAAGCAAAATTCAACTTTGTCTAAATACGGCCACCTTACAATCATAAAGAAATTAAACTTATTTAATTCTGATATGTTCCTATACTCAAATAAGGCGTTGGACACTAAAGCATGTCCATATATCACATATAGTGCTTTTGCTTTTATAAATCTAACTTAGGTAGGATTAAATATAGATAACAAGCACCGAACCATCAACCTCCTCTAAGAAAGAGGATCTGAACATCAGTAGCAATCAAAGTTCAAAATGATTAGTCATCTACAAAAACTAAACAAAGAACCATCAGATGGGTGGGTGTTTAAGTGTGTTCGGTGTGCCGTGGACTGATGCAGAAGCTGTTCCGGCATTTTCCTTCACCACTAGAAAAAACCACGGAAAACCCTAGTGAGAACAGAGTGAGCACCTCTGCTACCTGTAACAAAGGGAAGAGCAGAATCGTTATTGGCGATTATTTGGAGGGGTTGTAGAGCACAGAAGAAGTGAGAGGTGTTGAGTGTTTAGGGTTGTCTGAGGGCGAGTTGGGTATTCTCTAGGTCTGGGGTCAAGAAGATGGCGTTGACTAGGTAGATGGCGGGGGAGAACTTGAATTTATGGTGACGTGACGGAGTTTGGAGTTTGGTGACCAGCAGGCGTGGAGAAAATCTCGAGTTGGGTTTCTCGATGGAGATCGATGGCTTGATGAACATATCGACCCTGAAGGGATTCGAGCTGCGCGTATATACGGGGAATACTGGCCCGGTCGCACACATCTCAGACCCAGCATCCCCCGACAAACCCGCCTCTCTTTCTGGCGAACACTATTTTTTTGGTAACGTTTGAGGGCACAGAAGCAGGGGTGACGTCAGTCGATGAGGGGCCGGATGAAAGTTTTGTAGGTGTGTATGAGTGTCTTGGGGTGGCAGCCCCGGAAGTTGCCACGAAGCATGGCAAGAATGAACGGCGGGCGTCGAGACATCTGCCCAGTTCAGCGCTCTAGTGGAGGATGTAGGTGAAAGTGCAACCTAAGTATTGTACGGAAGGGGAGAGACGAAAACGGGAGCCCCAAAGATCCAGTCAAACGTCTCCTTACTGATAGCGGGAGCTTTGGGCTTTGTAGGGGTGTCGAAATAAGATAGCCTGCGATTTGTTGGGATTGGGTTTGAGACACCAGAGTCGAAACCAATCCTCCAGATGGCGGTTCACAGTTCTGGCGTTGGGGCCACACGCCCAGAGGATAGTATCGTCGGCGTACTGCGTGATTCGGACGGTCGAGGAATGGATATTAAAGGCCGGTTCTGGCTCAGGTCTGGGTATATCGTAACAGTAGAAGATAAGAAGATGGGGGCGAGAATGGAGCCTTGAGGCACGCCAGCTCTGGAAGTGAATGGGTTGGAATGGACGCTTTTGATACGCACTCTGTGCTATCGATGTGATAGGTAACTATTGATGATTCTGACAAAGCCTGAAGGACGTTGGGCGTTAAGGAGCTTTTCAAGAAATCCTTAGTGCCAGACCTTGTCAAAGGCACGTTCGATGTCTAGATAACCCGAACTGGTGAAGTGAAAAGAGGTTCGAGTTTTCCATGTGTTCTGAAAATCTGGAAAGACTATATAATTAATAAGAGACATATTATTAAATTGAGGCTTACAAAAGTTGCATTCAAGAGTATCCAACCCAAGCTGCAAGTAGATTGGAAGTGATAAAGAGATTCAAAATGCAGCACTTCTTAGTTGCTGGGGACTGCAATGCCAAGTATACTGCCTGGGGTTCGGGACTCATCACTCTCAACGGATGAAATCTCCTTCGTGTTCTACTACAGAACAATATGAATTACCTGTCGACTCGCCAACCGACTTACTAGCCATCAGACCCCAACAAAAGCAAGAAAAGGAGTCTTTAATCTTCCAAAAGCTAAGTTAGCAAAAAGAATGAAATATAGAATAACAGAAAACAATTACGTTTGAAAGTCATTTTTAGCAAAATTGTGATAATCTGTACAAATATTGTTAGATGTCGCTATGTCAGTTTCTCTCACAGAATGCAATAAGTTCAAGGTCACAGGTAGAAAAAATCATGGAAGTACAGTTTCCTGAAATCCGTCAAAAGAATAAAGAATTGCAACTGTTTTTGGTTTCATAACTTGTTTGCAAATTTCAGTCAATTTCTAAAATGTCTTCAAGTTTTCTTACAGATTTTCTTAGACAGAACTCTAGTCGAGTTTCTCAATTTTACTTTCTAAAACATTAATTAGTATATAACTGCGAGATAACATAATGCAAAGGGAAATGATTTGCTTTTTGACCATTGTCCTTTTAGGGGCTTGTATCAAATTTTTTATCATGTACATAAAGTGGAGTATCAACAACAACTGTGGCTTTTTATTGTCCTTCATGCATGCGGGGAATCCCCTTTCTAAATTATCGAAATTTTAAAATCACTCAATTTAAAGCAAATTAAACTAGTTATAAAAAAACCCTTGACCACAAAAGACGCAGTTTGGTCCGGACGCCCAAGACTGAAATTCGATTGATGATATAAAAACACATGGTCAAAGAGACATCTTCATTGCCTCTTTGCAAACAAGCAAATTTTCACCGTCGGAAAACAATATAACTGTCAGAACAATAAGATTTATGTTCATTCGACTTCTTATGAGAGTGTAAAAAAGGCAGTGCAATTTTTCCGCCATGGTTTGGTAAGAAGTTTTCCTTTCATTCCTGCAGGAAAAAGGATGTAAATGAAACCCCTTAATATAACTTTTCCATCGCTTAGGATTGGGTCTCTACCCACAAAGCCAAATTAAGAATGTCTGTAAAGAAATGTTCGGGCTTTCATTCAGTACTGAAACCTGACTTTCTAGTATGCTAGACCTCTATCCCTGATTCTAGCTATATACTGTGGGCTGTTTGGAGAGACTGAGGAAATTCCTCACGAAGGAGATGGTGCGTATGACGATAACACAAGCGTTTCAAGACTTGCATTGAGAAACAAGGCCGCCATTTGGATAATAGGTGTTAGAAAGTTTTTCCCTACTATGATCTAATGCATAGTCACACAATAGTTTGCTCAGTATTTTCTGACAAGAATTTCCAGAACTTCTTTTTTGACATCAATTCCAGAGCTATCATTAGAATACTTAAAAACCCAATCCATTTACAGAAAGTCACTGTTTGGTGGAAGCACTACAGGATTCATTTTATAGGCAGTTACTCGAACACGACTTTGGACCTGAAACATGCCGACGTTGAATAGTTTGAAACTATTAGTCTACGCAAATTGAAGTCTTTGTTTGGCTTCAAGAAACATTTCAAGATCGGATCATTGTTGTAGATGCTGAAAAGTTTGCTGGAGATGGCATGGAGCGATCATGCTATTGTAGTTCGGACATCAATCATGTGATATTATAGCTGGAAGAGATTCATGACATCGAAGATGATGTTCTTCAACGCGTTATAGATCACTTTCGTTCCAGGTTGGTTGGAAAGATGTTTCAAACCTTCAAAACATCCATTAAATCATAGTTAAATCATAAATCAAGATACTTATGTTAGTAGCAAACTTTAGTTCATTTTCTAACATCCATTTTGCGGCACTGAATAAGGAAAGACTGTAGCAAGAACGGCAGAGTCTACTTGGTTCTCATATCAAAAAATGTAAAGATGTCTTAGAGATGTGTTTATGGAAGGAATCCTCTGCGTGCCATGGTCTTTAGGATCATTTCTTTAGATCGTTTGCGCGTAGAAGAAATCATACAGCAGATTAAAGGAATCTACATAGATAGCATATCATGAATTTAGTAAAACATTAAGGGCGTCAATCCTGTTTGCTGTGGTTGAAAATCCTTCGTTTTCATATCTATCCATTTACACCGCAAACAAAACAATTAAAGCTTCTTCCTATCTGGATACAGAGCTACCGCAACGACATGCAAATAAGGCAACTTGCTATAGGCGCCGCGGTGACTAGGCGCTGCACAACACAGTGGATAATGATTTGAGACTACTTAATATTAAACGCACCATACATCGCTTTGTTAACCATACGAAGATATCTTCAGATCTTCTGCCATAGCCAGACATCAAATACTCTATCGTCTGCCCTGAGCTAAAGATGTTTTCCCGGAACTCGACTGCTATAGAAAACGAGCAGTCGGTTTGGCCTTTGAATTTGACAGGCCGGGTGTGGATTCTGTGGAATTCTTGAACTGGACTGTTGTGTCGTTTCTTCTTCTCCAGTTTTTTTCGTAAGTCAAGTTTTCCCATCCATTTGGTCTAAACCGGTCTTCAGCTAAGCTGCTCATAAATTTAACTTAGCTTGTAACCAGTTCATTACCACAATCAAATCTGCAGTTAACGTAGGAATGTAACAAAGTTTGCAGGTATAAGCAATGCCAACAATCTTTACGGCAAGACTAAACGAGTGACTGTCTAGAACAATTGCAATTCTGGAATTAAATTCTAGGACGAGGCGGCGGTAACTGAAGAAGAAATTTTTTGGTGGATTTTGGTTTGGAGCAGTACGTATCTCAGTTGGTTGGCATTACAATCGGATACCTACAGAGGCAAAGTTAGTCGATTCTAGATTGTTAGGTTTTAAATCTTTAAACTCCTTAATTCGACGCAGGAGTTGGTATAGGTTTGAAAACTCTTTCTAGACTGCATTCGGGTTGAAGATCACGATCAAACCAATACAGCTTCCTTTTGAAATCCATGGAAGACACTTTTTTTCATTAAAGTCTGAGATGCAGTGACATAATTACCACCAAGTTTGTGTGGCTTCTGTTGCCTGCGGCGAATTTCTTTTTCCAACCTAATCTGATACAAGCTTAGGCCGCTACTAAATGACTAAAACGTTTGTCAAACATTGAAAATTATTGCTCTAGATTGTTTGCGCGTGGAAGAAATCTACACAGCAGATTGAAAGAATTCACATAGGTAGCGTACCACGAATTTAGTAAA